>VNJR01007035.1:0-181802 GCA_008042585.1 Drosophila punjabiensis
CCATAGGAACGGTCGGCAAATTTTTAGAAAAAAAATTATAATTTTGTCAGTTTTCAACATAATTTCTTCTACTTTGAGATACTAGTATTTCATATTATTCCAGAATTTTGTTGTAAATTTCATAAGAATCGGACGATCGGTCAACTATATCATATAGCTGCCATACAACCGATCCGTAAATTTGTTGAAAAAAAATTATAACTTCACTATTTTTCAACATATCTTGATCAACTCTCGAATATAAGCTATATATATTATTATGGATTTTAAGATTAAATTTTATAAAAATCGGACTACTATATCATATAGCTGCCATAGGAACGGTCGTCAAATTTTTAGAAAAAAAATTATAATTTTGTCAGTTTTCAACATAATTTCTTCTTCTTTGAGATACTAGTATTTCATATTATTCCAGAATTTTGTTGTAAATTTCATAAGAATCGGACGACTATATCATATAGCTGCCATACAACCGATCCGTAAATTTGTTGAAAAAAAATTATAACTTCACTATTTTTCAACATATCTTGATCAACTCTCGAATATAAGCTATATATATTATTATGGATTTTTAGATTAAATTTTATAAAAATCGGACTACTATATCATATAGCTGCCATAGGAACGGTCGGCAAATTTTTAGAAAAAAAATTATAATTTTGTCAGTTTTCAACATAATTTCTTCTTCTTTGAGATACTAGTATTTCATATTATTCCAGAATTTTGTTGTAAATTTCATAAGAATCGGACGACTATATCATATAGCTGCCATACAAACGATCGGTAAACGTGGAAAAAAATTAAATTCTACTTTACATGTAAAAATGTGAAAAAATGTAAAAAAATGTAAAACTGTAAAAATTGTATGTATATGAAAGTAGTTCATATTAAATTATATTGGGATAGATTATAATTTATACAATTGGAATCTGCAAGGGTATACCAACTTCGGCGTACCGAAGTTAGCTTCCTTTCTTGTTTGGTGTTATTTTTACCCGCGGTTTACCTTTCGCCCGATATTTACACAGTTGATGATTGGCAAATGTGCGTTGCGCCTCCCGGCTCCCCTTGCCACTGCCCCCCCGCCGTGTCTGTCCGCGTCTGTGCTATTGGCACAAGGTCAGAACTTGGTCCGATCCGTTGCGATGCGATACGATGGCGATCGGATCGAGCTGTGACCCCAGCGTGGTAATTAAAGCGCCACATGGACCCATTATCGGCCACCGATTGCATATATGGCACAAGTACTAGGTACTCGATCCTATATTCCAGTTCATTTGAATCCGAAATCGATATTACGATACGCAACTGTCAAGTCACAGAAATAAAAGCGCAATTTATAGCTTATTTGCAGTAGTTTCAGCGTTAAAAGGATCACAACCTTGACTTGAAAGTAATTTTGTTGTTGTTTAAAAAAAACCAAAAGGGAAGCTATATACCTATGAAAATCGGTCATAACTTAGCCAAAAATGCATTCATTTCAATTCGATTTCAAAGCTTTTCTATGCTGGTTTTTATAAAGCTAGGTTAGGTTAGGTTAGCATTACCAATTTTTAATTCTAAGAATTAACACTTTTTGCGATTTTTTGAGAATTTTGACGATGTATAACCCCTTATAAAATTTCGAAAAAAAAATGTGTACAATTTAAAAAATTTTTTTTTTTGTCCAAACATTTTCAGATGAACTCGGGTTTTAATGCTGATCAAGAATATATATAGTTTATAGGATCAAAAACGACTTCTTCACTGATAAGATAATAATAAGATGCGTAAGGCAATATGATATTTTTTCACCGATTTTCTTGTGAGCAAAAAAATTGTTTTTAACCAAATACCTTCTTTATGTCTTGGTATTAATTTATTTTAAATACTTAAAATATTTTCTGATATTTAATTCGTTTCTTTTAACAATGTGTAATTATTTCTGCCTTTATTATAATTTTTCTCAGTGTCTCTTGTTTTCCTAATAATGTGCTTGTATTTATTTATTTATTTATTTGAAATGTTTATATTTATTAAGGTGATCACTGCTAATTGCTGACACAGACGAGTCTATTTGCTAACAGGTGTAGAACGACAAACCTCACATATTTTTTTTATTTTTTACAATATTGCCTTAGATCCAAGGACTGTAAAACTTAACATTAAAAAAAAAAACGGCCAGACAATGAGTGCTTATTTGAAATCATCATAAATAAAAAAATGAAGAAATATAAATTGCAACAACTCGAAGGGAAAGAGTGTGAAGTTTTCTAAACGAACTTTAAATGCTCTTTAAAAGCTGTTGTACACAAGAGTCTATTGAAAAAAAGGCCACCAGAAGTTAAAATAATAAGAACAAATGTTGCAAATAACTTATTTTAAAAATTAACTTTATATTGAACTTAAAGAAATGACTTTTATTTAATCATAAGGCAAAATGCTTAACAGCAAATACCTGAATGTTTTCCAAAAGTCGCTCTCTTTTTCTGTATTTTATATTATAGAACCTACAATATGTTTATTTCATCTTTATTCCAATATAATAATGGCCATGATCTCTGCCCAGAATTTTGGAGTATTCTCTAAAAAACATAAAGTAATATTAATAGAAGCTCTGACCCTGTGCTGCCACCGCTTAACGATGCCATATAAACCTGGCAGCAAACAGCTTGTTTGCAGTTATTAAAAATCTATTAGGAATGATTTTTAATTAGCCATAATTCCTTTAGACTGTTGCACAACCCGGCAATTGGCGTTTTGTTTATTTAACGAGCTCAGGCGGAGTTTCGCTGGCCGTACAGGTGGATGGGTGGATTTTGCAGCCGGAGGAGGAGTAGCAGGAGGAGGCGCGACGCGCATCTCTTTGGGTCAATTGCCGGTCTCGGACTCGGTCTCCGTCTCGGAAGATGACCCATGAATTACCCAGCAAACTCAGTCAGTGGCATGCATGCAAAATTGGCCAAGGGGGCCACCTAAATGAGTGTTTACCCATTCGAAAATTTCGCACAGTGACTCACAAGCTATTCACATTTGCTCAACTGCAAATACTCGGCAAACCATAAAGTTTTTAGCCAAAACAAATCAATAATTTTGCAGTAAAACTTATTGAGAGTTCTGTTGTTTGGCTTATTGTTGCAGGAAATATTTACTTGCCAAAAATTTGTTTCTCTTTAAACGTTTTTACACCTCTTTTTTTTATAGTTTTTGGTGTTTTTTTTGGGGGAAATGCTGAATGCCTTGGCGTATTTTTAAAGCCTTGAAAAGCACTCAAAATAAATATTAAATGTTGCAAATTTTAAATCCGATTTGTAGTAAACTACTAAATGATATTGATCACTTTTCTAATAATTCCAAAGCTCTACTAATCATTTTCAAAGCTGCTCAAATCAGAATCAAAACATTTTAATGCGCGATCACATGCCTCTTGGCTGCGACTCAATAAATAACTAGAAATATTCCATCCAAGTGTCAGGGAGCATTAACTCACTGAAAGTGACACTATCATCGTTTGTGGGCATTCTGGGAAACGCAATCGGAAATTGTTTCGCTGCCAGAAAATGCTATTTGATATTTATTCGCGCAGAGGGGAACCCTCGAGCTTTGAACAGTCATCTTCTTGGTCGTAAAAGAATAACAAAGAGTTAAAACCTTGCCTCAAGTGGGAAGAAGGAAGGGAACCACTTGAAGTACTCGCTTTATGGGGCAGTCGCCATAAGTACATAAGCGTGGAGGAATCGATGTAATTGGGCAGATAAAAGACCCAAAAAATTGGCAGGTGTGCCAGCCACTTGGTTTTTATTATTATTCTTTATCAAATGCTACTTTTGACTTCGACTTGGAGCACGATCACGTCATGGAACTATCTGCATATCGTGTTCCCTTTCCCCTTTGGTGGGTAATGTGATTCACTCATTTTAATTATTCCAGTTCTGCCCAAGGAGTCACGTACCCGATCGATCTACTTGAGATATCAGACGTTTCTTAGGGAGATCTTTTCAAGATCGGTTCTCGGAAGCTGCTCCCCCAGAAGAGCTCCCCCAGCCTGATCCCAGCTCTGAATAGGAAGCCAAACATTATTTAAAGTTCGCAAGGCTTGTTATTTGATTTTCCTTAATAGTTTACTCTAATGAAGAATATGATTCCCTCAATTATGGGGTCATGACAGTGTAGCACTCATTTACTGACAAGAGTTTATGAAAAAGAAATATGTAAAACAAATTAAAAAACATTCGTTGATTGTGTTGTTAATAAAGTTTTAAATTTGTACACTTACTTTTCTTAATTTATAAATTAATTTTATAAATATTTTTCCTAAATCCCGAACAGGTAAAGAATGTGATTCGTCCCCGTTACTACTCCTCAGAGCTGGGCATCCGGGAGAAGATCTTCATTGGGGTGATGACCTCGCAGGAGCACATCAACACCTTTGCCACGGCCTTCAATCGCACCACCGCCCACCTGGTGAACAAGATCAAGTTCTTCATCTACGCGGACAGCGTCAAGACCAACTACAAGCTGAAGAACATTGTCGGATTCACGGACACCCAGGAGAGTCGCCGTCCCTTCCATGTGGTCAAGTACATTGCCGACAACTACCTGGACGAGTACGACTACTTTCTGCTCGTCCCGGACAACGTCTACGTGGACGCCCGCAAGCTGACCAAGCTCCTCTACCACATGAGCATCACGTTCGATCTTTATATGGGCGGCGCCCGGATCGGTCTGGCTGCTCCTCGCTCCAACGAGCCAGCAGCCGGCGAGGATGCGGATCCGGATGCTGATCAGGATCAGGATCAGGATCAGATGCCGCCGGGAGCCAGTGATCGTAACTATTGCTCCTTGGAGGCCGGCATCCTGCTCAGCAGCAGTGTCATCCGCAAAATGCGCAACAATCTGGAACGCTGCGTCCGGATCGGTAGCACCGGCGACCACAGCGTCAACATTGGGAGGTGCGTCAAGTATGCCAGTCGGGTTTCCGGCTGCCAGGAGAGCTTCCAGGTGAGTTATTATTCTCTTTTTAAAAAAATTTAAGAGCCTGCTAAATGGGTTCCTTAGAGTACGATAGTATGATAGGAATAGCGTTCAGTTCAGCTTTCCTCAATGCGCTCTCTCTGACTTTTAGCCGCTTCTCTGGCTTGCTCTCTCTTTTCTCTCCCTCGCCCTGTCTTTCGCACTTTGCCTGCAATGTACAAGCAAAATCAAACGAAAGAGAGTTGCTTTAAAGCCGTAACCTTGGAAAGAATAAATACAATGTGATATAATCTCAACGCAGACTTCGCACCAAACACAAATCGATGCTTCAACTTTTCCATACACTTATGTGCAAAAAAAAAGAAAATAATAATAATTGGTTACCAATATACCTAATATATTTACTCTTCTCGATCGAAAGACTCTGAGAGCATGGTTATTGTGCGTTCTTCAATTAGTTTGCCGCCTGCTTTTTTGTTGCCTTCTTAGTTAGCTTCTGCTCGGTTCCGTCTTCTAACATTTATATTTATTTGTTTAAACAATTTGCTTTTGACTAAAAAGACACACACACAGAATCCGATCTCGGGGGAAAAAATCAGTTCATTGATAGACAATAACAATGTTACCAGCTTAGCTTTTTTTAACCCAAAAATATGGGTAAGATTTTTAATTATTTAAAAAATATTGTATTGAAATATGTTTAATAATAATAATGTGTGTTGTAGGATACATTTAGTTTAAATTAAGGTAAATATCATCTTAGTTAAGAGGTTCTTTCATTTTAAACCTGACAACTCTGACCAAAACTTTGACCCTGAAAAGCAAATAATAATAAAAAAAAGAAAAAAAAAACGAAATGAAAACAAGAAGCCAAGTACTCTTCACGCCCAGCAGCGTGCGTCAGATATTTTCAGATATTTTTTTGTGGGGGAGAAAGAGCATAAATAAATAGGTTGAGCCAAAATCGGAACGGGAGGCGGGAAAGAAACCAGCATCGCATCTCCAGAGGTTGATGGACAACTCGGTTTATTTAATTTCCGAGTAGCAACAGCAGAATCTCTACTCGGCCCTCGATGGAGTGTGTGTGATCTGTGTGTTAACTTTGCGACGTGACAGTTTGAGAGCAGCTGCCAGATCAGTCGATGGTCTTGAGCGATTTCCCTGAAATTGTTTACAACTTTTTATATTTCTAAATATCAAAGATTGAAAACAGTTTCTCATTCCTCGATATAAACCATTTAAAAGCTTAGTTTTTCTATCTCCAATACCATTAAGTAAGCATTTGCAACACCAGACGAGTTGATTTAGACTTATTCACATAGAAACTACGACCTAGAGCTACCAAATTTGTTGATAACTTAATTGAAATTTTGATTAATTTATAATTATAATAATTTCATTTCATTTCAAAAGCATTATTGGCTTTATAGATGTACTTCTCTTCTTTATATTAGGTCCTTTTTACTTCCTTTGATCAAAAGACCACTCTTTTGGCATTACTCACTATCGTTTCAGTCTGTTGATTATATTTTTGTATATAAACACTCAGTTTTGCTTGGATTTCGCAGAAGAGACATGAGTAAACTTTGGGGAGCAACTTCTATGAGCATCATGTTCGTTCGTTTGAATCCGATTCCTTTGGGTTTGTTTGAAACTTGCGTTTATTTATGCGTCAGGGAATGATTTATGTGATATGTGTGGTCCCTGTCATGATACGATTATAAAAGATAGTCTCGACAACTTCCAAATCGTTCAGATTAAAGGGCTTTTGTTTCTATAAAGAGTATTATGATATAAGCTAAGAGCCTGAACGAAGTAAAGAAGTCGTTTTCGACCCTACAAATCATTAAAAGCCGAGTTGATCTAGCCGTGTTTGGACGAAGAAAAAAATCTACCCAAAATTTGGAAATTTTATTTTAAAAATTCTGAAAAAAATCACAAACAAATTTTAAGTTTTTAATGCTGCTTTCTTAACCTAATAAAAACTAGCATAGAACAGCTTTCTTACAGAGAAAGTTCTCTCGTTCGCTACTGCTTCTTCATGACAAAAGAGAGACCGAAAGAGAGCAATATAAAGTACGAGAAGAGTTCGTTTTTATGTGTATTTTGAGAGCAATTATTGTTTTATTTATATTATTTTTATTTATATATATTTCTTTAACTGCAACTGTTTAAACAAAGTCTGTCTGTTATTTCCCTCTAAATATTTTGCACCCTTTTGCGCTTAATTAACCGACCAAGAGAGTTTGCTTAACGGCGGCATCAAAGCTGCTTCGCATCTCGACTGCAACGCCGGGAATTGATTAATGTGCGCCGGCAATTTTAATGATCCTCCTACCAGTCCTACTACTCCCTCAGCTCCTCCTCCTGCTCCTCCAGAGAAGGAAACTGCAGAGAAAGGAACGGCCAGACCCTGATCTCTGTTCCATTTAGTGCGACATTGTTAATTTAATTACGCTCGCTCGGCTTTTATGGATCGTAAAAGACGGAAAGAGAGAGAGAGATCCCCATCTGGCAGCGAGTCGTGGGATTCCCAGACCCAGAACCAGCCCAGACCCAGAACTTGCCCTTGACCTTGGCCAACTGGCGCTGTGCAGTCCCTCAACTAAATGGCTTTCTTTATTTCATTTCTTGCAGGGAATGCGGCAGTATAGCTATGCGCTGGACGCACCGGGACGGCGGCATCGGGACTTTAGCGATCTGGCCAAGGAGGAGGCCTTCCGCAATGCCAGCACCGTGTATCCTGTTCAGACACCCGAGGATTTTTATCGCCTGCACGCCTACTACTCCAAGGTGAGAGGAACTATTCTATAAAATATATATGCGCACATTTATCAATAATTACAATAATCCATTGGCAGCACCACCTGGAGCTGGTGCAGGAGCGCGGCTATGCACTGGAGCAAAAATCGTATCGGATTGCCAATGGCAGCATCTCGAACAAGATCCTTGAGATCCGCTGGCCGCTGGGAGTGCCGCCGCCAAGTGCGCCGGAGACGCGGCACGACATCCTCACATGGCAGCTGCTGAACACCACGCACAGCTTCCTGCCGCACGGCAATGCTGAGCATGCGGTGGCCCCCCTCTCAAGGATCGAGGCCTTGGACTTTGCCAAGGTCCTGGAGATAGCCCTGCAGTATGCAGCCCTCAAGCATCCCCGGCTGAGCTACCACAGTCTGCACAGTGCCTACCGGAAGTTCGATGCCACCCGCGGCATGGACTACCAGCTGCATCTCAACCTGCTGGAGGGATCCGGTCGCAGTCGCCGACTGTTGGTCAAGAGCTTTGAGGTAGTCAAGCCCCTGGGACGCGTCGAGGTGGTGCCCTCGCCGTATGTCACCGAGAGCACACGGATCGCCATGCTGATGCCCGCGTTCGAGCACCAGGTGCCCGATGCCTTGGATTTTGTGGAGCAGTACGAGCGGATCTGCATGCAGAACCAGGACAACACCTTCCTGCTGCTGGTGAGACTTTAATATTTCAATAGTTTCTAGTTAATAATCCGAATCTATCCTCGCAGATCTTCCTGTACCGTTTGGACTCGCCCAGCAAGGGCGACGAGGATCCCTTCAAGGCCCTGAAGACCCTGGCCCTGGATCTCTCCTCCAAATACAAGACGGACGGGTCGCGGATCGCCTGGGTATCGATCCGGCTGCCAGAGCAACTGAGCGACCCGGTTGATCCGCAGGCCTGGCTCCTGCACGCCTCCATGTACGGGCCGCGGCAGCTGCTCAGCCTGGTGGTGGCCGACCTGGCGCTGCCCAAGCTGGGACTCGAGTCCCTGGTGCTGCTGGCCACACCGGGCATGGGCTTCAAGGCGGACTTCCTTAACCGGGTGCGCATGAACACGATCCAGGGCTTTCAGGTGTACGCGCCCATCGGCTTCCAGATGTACCCGTGCCGCTGGGCGCAGTTCTGCCGCGAGTGCGACACCTGCGACGTGAGCCAAAGCAGCGGTTACTTTGATCGCCGCAATCACGACGTGATAGCCTTCTACAGCCGGGACTATGTGCAGGGTGAGTGAGCATGTTCGAGGTCGTGAATCCTCCCAGATCTATCTTATATCTTTCTCTCCCTCTCTCCGGGCAGCCCGCAAGCTGCTGCATCCGCAGGGCCTGCCCATCATCCGCAGCGACTTGGACATCGATCAGCTGCTGCTGCCGTCGTCCGGCAACGAGGATACGCCGCGACCCGCTGGCGTGGAGAGCATCCTGGACATGTTCGTGGCGGCCCAGCATTCGGTGCATATATTGCGCGGCGTGGAGCCAAACCTGCGCTTCGGCCAGAATGTGCGCAACCATTTGGCGCGGGGCGGTTCCCTGCCGGACAGTGGTCTGCCGGAGACCTGCGGTCGGGAGCAGTGCATCCATTTGGCGTCGCGCAAGCAGATCGGCGACGCCATCATACGCTACGAGGATAAAAGTATTCTTCACAAATAGCACAGCTTCAGCTCCAGCTCCAGCGCCTGCCTGTAATATCATCAGTTCCTTTTTTTTTAAACTTACATATATTTCCAGGTGTGACTGACTGAAGTAGTGAATGCCTCGCGTGTGATAAAAGATAACGTAATGAATAAGATGCGTAACGCGCATACAAAAGAGATCTAGAGCGTCTCTCTCTCTCTTCCTCTCTCCTACGACGACGTTACGCATCTCGTTCTTTATTTGTCTTTAGTGTGTTTGTCTCTAGATCTAGATCTTATGCAGGACTTGTGCCAGCTCCTATACTCGCGCACCCTTGAAAGCAGTAGGCTTAAGCCCCCGAGCATCATGAGCATCCTGTAGCAGACCTATCTCAAACCGAAACTTAGTGTGTAGGAATAGGCAATTCCTGTTGTTGCTTGCTTTAAGAAGTGAAACATTCAATGCTCAAAATGGTGGGACAGTAACTAAGTAACTATTATTTCTCCATTCGCATGTAAATACTTATCTTTATCCTTACGACGATACCCCTATATTCCCATCCCGAACCAAAACCCAAAACAATTAATTAAGCTAAGTGTTAACCATTAGGAAGTAGAATCGAACAGAGAGAACAGATGCCGCCTTGCCTCAAAAGTGTGTGTGTGTGTGCCAGGTCTAGATATAAGCATATTTATATGTATACTTGCCCAGAGTATCCTGTCCTAACCGTAGGAGAGACTTTTAATTTCACTTTGTGTCTTGGATTTGCAAAGAAAGCTTGATTTTAATCAGAGCGAGAGAGAGAGAGGGAGAGGAAAGGAGTCACCTTTCAGTCATTCAAAAAGGGATTCAATGAATCAATCAGTTCGGCATTTTCCTATTGCACTCTTCCTTTTTTTTGCTCTCTTAAGGTCGCTTAGTCTGCCTCTCACTCTCTCTCTCTCTGCACGCTGTAGAAGCAATAGCGAACGAGAGAGTTTCTTTTTAGCTGCACTCTGAAAGAGCTTTGCGTAGTACTACGAGAGAGAGAGAGGTTTTAAGGTTCATCTCCGTGAGATCATGGTTGCGGAACCGAGGGAGACTTTGAATTTCCCCCACTTTCCTCTGATTTGCAAGGAGTGTTAACTTTTAAGACGACAAAGCTTACTTGTTCCTTAAAGGAAACCTTTGATAAATGATATTACCGGTTTCGCTCACTTGTCCCTTAGATCGAACTACTTTACCCTTTAAGTACATGTATGCCTCTGATACCATTTTAGCATCGAATAGGAGCCAGTCTGCCTGCCCTGCCCTGCCCTGACCGAAGGGAAATCGTTTAATTTATTACTAAAGTTAATTTTCCCCCAAATGAAGCCAATTTTTTACATTTAGTCGTTAGTGTAAAATTACTGTACGTGTAGGAATATTATTGTTGTTATTGCAGAATAATACAAAAAGTATGTACAATAAATGTAGATGTTATCCTCAGCTCAACTCAACTCAACTCAAGTCCCAGTGCCTCTGTCTTGTATTCCTACTCCTTTTTCAGCAGGAAGCTGAGATCCGCCTGGGGGGCCAGCTCCTCGGTCTTGCCATCCCTGAAAAGGTATTTAAAATAAATATTTTCCTAAGATTCCACTAGAATTTCGTTACTTACGCCTTAAAGAGCTTGGCATTGCGGTCGCCCAGTAGCGTTGCCTTCTCGCCTTCGACGCGCACACTGGTGCCCTCGCGTAGTCCCAGCACCGGGAGCTGGTGATATGCCACAAACTCCTCCAGCCGCTCGTCCCGAGTCTCGCCCTTGTGCCGGCTCCCGACCTCCGGATCGAGATAGTGCGGATTAATGTTGAAGGGGACCAGGGCCAAGGCATCGAAGCTCGGCGGATAGGCCACCGGCATGTCGTTGGTGGTGTGAATGGAGCGTGTGGCCACATTGGTGCCGGCACTGCTGCCCACATAGGGCAGACCGCGGCGCAGGACCAGCTCCCGGATGGGTTCCAGTAGCTGCAGCGTGTAGAGGGTGCGCAGCAGGACAAAGGTATTGCCGCCGCCCACAAAGATGGCCTGGGCCGTGCTCAAAGCCTGTACGGGATCCGGTTTCGTGTGGAGTCCCTCCACGGCATACCCCCATGGCTGCAGGGCATCGCGCACGGTGGCGGTGTACTTGTCGTGATCCCGCAGGGCGTACGGCACAAAGAGCACGGTCTTAACCCTGGCCCTGTCCAGGGGAGAAGGCAAAGGCTATTAAAGGAAGGACGGATGGATGGATGGAATAGCTTACCCCTTGAAGAGATCCTCCAGCTGGCCGCGGGCATGCTCCAAATATCCGTGGCCGTGCACACGCGACGAGGATAGCAACAGAAGGTTCCGTGCGCTGCCCATTATTTCTTTGGCAAGTCTAATCTTCGGTGGTTCAGATTAGCGGGGGATTTATGGCCCCTCGCCGCTAGGGATGTGACTAAAGTATCGGAGTAGAAGGAGGAGCCTTATCACAAAGTATGGACGTACTGGAAATGCATTTCAAGGGGACAACAATAAGCTTTTAATTTTAAAAATAAATCTCCTGCTCACTTATCGGTTGGGGTCCCCGCTACATTCATCAGTTTGTGTTATCGCTGGTCAGTATCGCAACTGGTCACACTGTTTGTAAGAATTTTTTTCTTTGTTTTTATCGCGAAATCCTGCTCCTCGGTGAGCAAAAAAAAATTAATAAAATATCGAAACCAGCAGCCGTTTTGATACCTGTGCCACAGATCCGAGCACCTGTGTAATATAGCAACAAATTCAGCTTACAGTCAAAGCAGAAAAGCCGATTATCTAACGAAAAATTATCGATGTATTAACGATTCGAGAGTTCGAACCTACGCGAACGAAGCAAGCACAAGTGATTAAGTCAGCCAGCAAGGCAAGTCGGCTCTCGTAAATTATCTGTCCAGTCCAAAAACTGCTCAAAATCTATACCCCTTTCTCTTGCTTCCTGAACAGTAAAGATAACATATTTCGCTAAATAGAACCAAAATATCTTTCGGTTAGGATTGTCCGGCAGACCGTTTTGCCTTGCACCACCCCGCCCCCACCAACCGCTGTTGGCCTTGCAACATCAAATTTGCGACGCAAAAACAAAACACACACACTGCAGAGACATACCTATACCGATACACCACCCACGCCAGCTGTTTTGTTATCGTGCTATCGGTCGCACACATGAGCGACAGTGGTCGCGAGGAACAAGAGGAAGAGCGATAAACGGGAAAAGCGAAGCGACGAGAAACGGAATCTAAAAGGTGAGTTTTTTTGAAGTTTGAAGTTAAAAAAAGGGAAACTGATCTCGAGGGTCTTTCGTGGAACCACTTGCAGGTCCGGGCGGGCGGAAAGATGTCTGTGCGACTGTTGACCGTGCGACTGATCAAACATGGTCGCTACATTTTGCGCAGCTACTGTAAACGTGAGATACACGCCAACATTTTGGACCAAAACCAACTGAGGACAAGAAGCAAGCGAGGCTTTCCCCTACCCTCCAGCGCCGCCAATGTCCTGCGGGTAAGTTACTGTCGCTCCCGCCGCATCTGCAATCCCTGCTAATCCCCCGTTGTCCCCGCCAGCCTGCAGCACAGCCGTCGGCAGCCAAGTCGGCGCCCAATCCGCCCAGTGTCACGCCCATTGCTCCGCTACAGAACAGCAATGGCCTGTTCCGCGTCGGCCAGCATGCACGAAAACTCTTCATCGACAACATCCTCAGCCGGGTGACCACCCAGTACTCGGAGGAGCTGCGCCAGCGAGCCACACGCAGGCTCTTCTTCGGCGACTCGGCTCCCTTCTTTGCCTTGGTCGGCGTCAGCCTGGCCTCTGGCACTGGGGTGCTGAGCAAGGAGGACGAGCTGGAGGGCGTGTGCTGGGAGATACGCGAGGCGGCCAGCCGCCTGCAGAGCGCCTGGAACCGTGACGGTATCTCCGAGACCCTGGACAGTAAGTTTACCATTGATAACTTGGACGTGGGACCGGCCATAGCCAAGGGCTGTGCGGCTGTTGTCTATGCGGCCAGTTTTAAGAAGGACGATGCCTCGGCGACCCTTGATACGGAGCCACTTCAGCGTACCCTGGATCCGGCTGCCCCTTTGCCGGTGCCCGCCATGGCCCCCAATAGCTGGACAACCAGGGAGATGATGTCGCCTTTGCAGAACATGTCTCGCTTCGTGCACAACTTTGGCGGCTCCGTGGACAACATCTTCCACTACAGCCAGCCCTCGGCGGCCAGTGACTTTGTGGGCGAGCTGGAGAAGCAGCAGCAGGAGGAGCAGCAGCAGCAGCAGCAGCAGCCGCAGGCGCATAATCCCTTGACGGAGGCAAGACTTAATACCTCCACGGAAAACTATCCGCTGGCCCTGAAGATGATGTTCAACTATGACATCCAGAGCAACGCCCTGTCCATACTGCGGGCCATGTACAAGGAGACAGTGCCGGCGCGTCAGCGTCGCATGAATCCCGCCGCCGAGGAGTGGGAGCGTCTGCTGCAGAACCAAACCCTGACCCTGCCGCCCCATCCGAACATTGTCTGCATGTTCGGCTTCTTCTGCGACGAGGTGGGCAACTTTCCCGACGGTCATGTCCTCTATCCGGTGGCCCAGCCCCAGAGGATCAATCCGCAGGGCTACGGACGCAACATGTCGCTGTATCTGCTGATGAAACGCTACGATCACAGCCTGCGCGGCCTCCTCGACACCCAGGAGCTGAGCACCCGCACCCGCATTCTTTTGCTGGCTCAGATGCTGGAGGCCGTCACCCACTTGAGCCGCCACGGCGTCGCCCATCGTGATCTCAAGTCGGACAATGTGCTGATCGATCTGCAGGATGATGCCTCCGCCGTGCTGGTGCTCTCCGACTTCGGCTGCTGCCTGGCGGACAAAATGCATGGCCTGCGTCTGCCCTATGTCTCCCACGACATTGACAAGGGCGGGAATGCGGCCTTGATGGCGCCGGAGATTATCAACATGGTGCCCGGCCCCTTCGCCGTGCTCAACTACGACAAGGCCGACCTGTGGGCGTGCGGTGCTCTGGCCTACGAGATCTTCGGCAGCCGCAATCCCTTCTATTCGAACAGCGGCGGGCTGGCCCTGGAGCGCGGAGAGCTGACCCATTCGCTGCGCAACAGCGACTATCGTCCGGAGCAGCTGCCGCCGATGAGCGATGCGTGCCCGCCGCTGCTGCAGCAGCTGGTGTACAACATCCTCAATCCCAATCCATCCCGAAGGGTCAGTCCGGACATAGCGGCCAATGTGGTGCAGCTGTTCCTCTGGGCGCCCTCCAAGTGGCTCAAGGCGGGCGGCATGCCCAACAGCTCCGAGGTAAGATTTCTAAGAAGTAGATTCTCAAATTTTAATCGCAAATCCTCCCCCTCTGGCAGATCCTCCAGTGGCTCCTCTCGCTGACCACGAAGCTAATGTGCGAGGGACGTCCCCAGCTGGACGGAGCATCGCCAGTGTCTGCTAGCGGCCGGCGCGCCTACGTCGAGTACCTTCTCATCTGCAGCTTCTTGGCGCGCGCCCGCCTGCGTCGCATTCGCGGCGCCCTTAACTGGATCCAGAACGCGGTGGCGTTGTAGGCGGAGAAGCCTCCCCTCTTCTACTTGTTACTCTGAGAAAATCAAATGGAAACGCGTGTGATACCAATATATTTTACATATGTATTTATAAAAGATTTCAAAATTAACCGTGAAATTTAGTCGTGGAACTGCCCCTGCCGCTGCCGCTGCCGCTCGCTTAGCATATTCAGTTCGTTCAGCAGCATCTGCTCCTCCTGGCGCGCCTCCGCCAAGTCGGCAACCAGCTGCTGGCAGCGCTTGGTCACAGCTTCAGCCTTCTTGGACGTCTGCTCAATGTCCGCCATGGACTTCTCCGGCAGTTGTTCAATCTTCCTGTGCATCTCCTGAAGGCTCTGCAGATTCGACTGCAGGAACTCAACTGGCGTAGTCATTGCGGAGCTCGGTATTTGATTTAAACCTTGCGTTTGGTGCATTAAGTCAATGCCAACGAAATAAAAGCAGAAAAGAACAAACTTACGAATTTGTTTTATTTATTTTTCCCCCGCTAGAGGCGGCACAACCTAAATGCCTGACAAGCGATAACGATAGACCGATGACGGTGACCGCAATTATATCTGGTTGGAGTCTGCGCTTACTTCCCAACCCAGATCTTAAAGAGGTTCGAAACTCAGAAACTTAATAAAAGTTTAAAATAGATCTCCGTTGCCCTTCGCTGCTTTCTGATTCCCTGTTGATTCAAATGAAAAATTTATGAATTTGTACTGAGAATGGCGAAATTGAAGTCTTGTTTTTGGCTACAACAAAGACAACAATTTTCTAACACCAACAACAATTTGTACATCTAGAAAAGGAATAAAATATATTTATTTTACGGCCAATATTTAGATGCCATTTTGTCCCAAGGTTGCAATATAGCTAGATGAGCATCTCTAATGCAAGCGAGATGCCTTTTTGTCCCAATATTGCAATATAGCTAGATGAGCATCTCTAATGCAAGTGAGATGCCTTTTTGTCCCAATATTGCAAAATAGCTAGATGAGCATCTCTAATGCAAGTGAGATGTCATTGTGTCCCAATATTGTAAAATAGCAAATGAGCATCACTAATGCAAGTGAGATGTAATTGTGTCCCAACATTGCAATATAGCTAGATGAGCATCTCTAATGCAAGTGAGATGTCATTGTGTCCCAATATTGCAATATAGCTAGATGAGCATCTCTAATGCAAGTGCAATATAGCTAGATGAGCATCACTAATGTAAAATCTTCATTCATGCCCGTTTCCCAATTGGAATACCAGGCGAACAGAAAGCAGCAGAGCGACGATGCTTTAATAACCTAACATGCCCAAAAGTATGCAATACATGACCCAATATATAAAAAAAAAATCCCCCCAGAAGTATGCAGCATTTATATTTTTTGTATGCTGAATTATTTTAGGTTACCTTCTGCTGCTTTCTGTTCGCCTGGTGCTGAAATCCAGAATTTGATGAATTTGTACTGAGAATGGCGAGATCGAAGTCTTGTTTTTGCCTACAACAACTACAACAATTGTTTTACAGCAAAAACAAATTGTACAACAACAAGAGAAACAATATAAGATATATTTATTTAACGGCCAAATTTGAATACGAATTTAAAATAACGACAAGTTCCCGTCATGGCAGATGGTTGGAGTCTGCGGTTACACCCAGATCAAGATATTAAGCAGGTTTGAAACTTCGATATAATTTCAATTTATAACAGATCTCCGGACGATATTACTGTTTCTATCGCTATCGATAATTTAAAAAAAGACTGAAAAAAGCCAACATTAAATTATTATAAAACATTTATTTACAAACATGAAAAATTACATTTTAACAGCAGTTCCGTTTATTGGCTAAGCTCCACGCGACTAACGCACAGTTTGTGATCGTAGAAGGAACAGGTGGCCATAATGAGTGGCCCATCGCCTGCTCCCGGTCCACTGGGCGCCCAGTCGGCGCCATAGCAGATGCTCTTATGCTCCTCGTAGGCGCCCAGCAGCCGCAGCGCCGGCTCCTTGGCATCCAGCTGCACCACGCTGAAGTTTGTGTACATGCAGGCGGCCAGGATGAGGTCGGGGTGAATGGAGTGCGGCTTTAGCCGCCAGATGCCGCCGCCCAGGTTGTGCTCGGCCAGCGTTCGCTTCATGGAGCGGGTGTCGAACAGGCGCAGCTGCTCGTCGTAGCTGCCGGTTAGTAGGTGGTGCTCGTGCCGGGGATGACTCAGCAGGCAGGTAACGCCCGCCATGTGGGCACGATTTGTCCAGGCCCGCTGCTCCGTGCGCAAGTCGTGGGCCAGCAGGAGCATGTCGTCGCCGCCGCTGTACAGGAGATGGGGCGACCAGCGGTCGAAGGCACACGTCCAGGCCTCGAAGCCGTGAGCGGGCCAGGAGCGCTGGCGCGTTAGCCCGCCGTCGGGTGTGTGTGTTAGGAGATTCAGGCCGCCCTTGGAATCGGAAATGGCCAGCTGAATCTCCTTCTCCTCCAGTTGCCGCCAGTCTAGAGCCAAGGCCAGTGGTTGCTCTTCCCCATCCGCCTCCTTGAGCGACAGACACGTGCGTTTGCCGAGCTTCTTCTCGGCAGCGTCAAACTCGTAGACTTCTAGCTCACCCACGGAGTTAACGGTGGCCAGCTGGGGTCCAGTGTCGCTGCCCCAGGCTGGCAGCCACTTCATGTCCAGTATGGCAGCCGTTTCGATGCACTGCAGCCGCTCCAGCGTACTTCCGTTGGCCTCTCCGTAGTGGTACAAGTACACACGGCCCTTGCGCGGACGCGGCCGTTCTGTCTGCCCCTCCGTAGCTTCTCCTTCCGCCTGGACCAGCTGGTAAGTGCCGCAGGCAAAGTATCCCGACTCCAGACCATCCTGAGGCAGCCACTCGACGGAATCCGCCGAGTATTCCGTATCTTCGCTGTGCAACGTTGTAAACAGCGCCATGGCCGGTGCTCTCGATAACAATCGATAGCAAAACCAGGGCTGGCGCATGGTGCCGCAAGACAAGGTGCTCGCTCGAACTGCTCTCTTTTGATATTATTATCCCCAGCGCTGGTTCCTCCAAGAGAAAAAAAAAGAGAGCTGGAATGTCTTGTAGTATTTTTGCAGAGATACTTATACCAACTCAGTGGGGGGACAATAAATAAATCATTTGAAACGGATCAGCTCTCACGATAAGACCACCTTACATTGTTCCACCCTGAAGATGTCGATAATAGGAGCAAGCATCGATTTTATCTTATTAGATTTATTTGTTATTTTCGTTTTTTTGTTTTGCTAATTTAAAAAATTAATAGTTAATACATACAACTACTTAGTGCTCTGTTTACGCGCTACATATTCTGGATTAGGTTTAGTTGATCTCGTCACTCGCTTACCTCTCTAGTTTAGCTGCATGGCCTGCGGTCCCGATCCGGATTCAAGCTTCTTCTCGGGGTGGGGTCTCTCTTGGGGCGTCACAGTACCCGGGAGGCTGGCTTATACACGCATAGCAGCAGCTATTGCACCTGACTCTTTCACCTGCTCTAGCTTTTTACAATCTCTAACGCCGACAAGGACAAGGGCCTCGCCGACATACATTTAAAACAAGTTAAAAAAAAGTCCTCTTAATCATAACTATAGACAATCGATTCGCGCAGATGACTCCGCCTCCTACTCTTCCATCTCCTTGTGCAATCCTTCGTGCGTCCTTCGCCTCCTCAAGGCCACCTTCGTCTAGACAGGTCTCCGCCTAGCGACTGGTGGTGTTGTGACGCCGCCGCGTTCCTCATTTGGTCTTCATGACGATGATCGGCTCGAGTATTTTCAGCATGTCGTTGTTCTCGGGCGCCCCGGTTCCATTGCCGCCGCCAGAGCCAGCTGCACCCGCTGCCGACGGTGCCGTGGAAGTCACTGCCGTTGCTGCTCCGGCTGCTGTGCCGGCATAGTCCTTGACCACTTGAAGCTTGCTAAATCCCGGATGGGGCTGCTGGTGCTGACTGATGGTCACCAGGCGTTGCTGGTGCTGCTGCTGTTGATTCAACACAATCGCCTCATGATGCGAGTGCTGCTGCTGCGCCAACTGTTGCAGCTCGTGCTGCTGCAGCTGCAGCGGTGGCAGCTCATTGGAGCCATCGCCATCCTCCAGTTGGGAGTCCGTTTTGACGACGGTCACAAAGCCACAGCCGCCGCCGCCGCCGCCTCCATCGCTGCCTGTGACCGTGACCGGTTCGCTTTCGTACAACTGTTCCGTGCTCGTGTCCTCCTCGTCGTCGTCCTCCTCCTCCTCTTTCTTGGCGCGGAACTCGGCGCTGGTGGCACTGCTGCTCCGCGGCGTATGGCTGCGCATGCGACGCATGCGCGCATACTCCGCCTGCTTGGATAGCCGCTCCTTGCGCTCCTCCGTATTCTCGGTGGCACGGATTTGGGCCCGCTTCAGGCGCGCCCTCTCACTCAGCTTCTGGAGTCGCGTGGCCCGCTGCTCGGGCGTTTCATTGGCCCGCACCGCTCGCTGATGGGCGGCCATCTTGTCCAGCCGGAGACGCTTCTCCTCCTCCGTCTCGTATTTGTTCACACCACTGCGTCGCGGCGTCACTGGCGTCCGGCTATCGCCATCGGCCGTGGAATGTACATGTATCTGGCCGAGATCCTGTTGCTGCTGCTGCGTTGGCTGAGAGAGGGGCCTGCCCCTCCGCGGAGTGTTCGGGGCCAGTTGTGGGGCGGCCAGCATCTGATTAAGCTCCTGCTCTAGGAGGCTGTTCACCTTCAGCTGCTCCTCGTGGGCCAGCGGATGCTTTCGCGGCCTGCCCCTGCCCGGCGTAGTGGTCACAATGTGTTGCTGTTGCTGCTGTGGCTGTTGTTGTTGTTGCTGCTGCTGCTGCTGCTGCTGCTCCTGCTGCTGTTGTCCCAGTCCGGCGGTCACTGTAAGTGTAGGATTCGTGGTCGTCGCCAAGATGTTGTACTGCCCCCCGGAGGGACTGTTGCCGCCGCTGGCATTGGCAAAGTGGACCGGCGTAAAGGGTGGCGGCACCGCATTTGGTCCTATCCCGATCTGGAAGCCATTATGGTACATCGGATAGTAGGTAGTGGTGGCGCCCGTTGCCGTTGTTCCGGCGGCCGTCGTCGTCGCCGTGGTGCTGCCGCTGGCCGTGTTGCCCGCCGGAAAGGTGGCCAAGTAGGGGAATTGGTTGTACAGCGGCGTTGTCGTCGTCGTGGCCGCCTTTAGTAGCTTCTGATGATCGCCCGTGGTCACGATAACCTTGGTCTCGCTGTGGCCCAGACTAACAGACCCGCTGTTATCGTTGCCGCTCGATCCCGATCCCGGAGCATCGTTGTCCGACTGTAAAGGCGACAAGGAAAGATAGAGAAAGGGAGAAAAAGACAGAAACAGAGAGGGAGAGAGAGAGAGAGAGAGAGAGGAAAGGTAATGGGTGAGTTGGTTCTGGTCTTAGTTTTGGGTAAACCACCACAGAAATCTCAGGTGATTAGCTACAACTTAGGCTTGCTTGTACTTCATTTTTAAGAGTTGAACGCTTTTTGCACTTTATTTAGCTAAATCTACATTTAAACTTTGCAAAAAGGGATGTATTCACCTGAAGCAGAGCTGCCGAACACTTGCTACGCTTCGTTCTGTCAACTCTAGATCTTCGGATTCTTGATTTCTGCCCTCGTTTTGGCTTCTCCCGAAAACTTCTTTCTTTTGTGGACTGGACTTGATCGCTTTCTACATCGCTACATGTGATGATATAGTTTCAGATATAGTCATTCTGTCGTCAATCACAAGGTTATTCTGTGACGAAAGGGTAACCTCCTTGAAACCTCTTGAAAAAGAGCAGCAGAACTTTACAGCGAAAGTTGACTTTAAAAGTAAAAGTATCGATAGAAGGGCTTTATGGAACCATAATCTCAATATTCCGCTTTTTTATAAAATATACCAAATTGAAGACTGAAGAAAGCCAGGTTTCTTAACATATATCTTGACTTTGGGTTAACTCTTTTATCTGCTTACCCAAATAAGTCGAAATTGTACAACCTAGAATTTTCTGTTATTTATAAAATTATCAAATCAATTATGCATAAAAATTGAAAAAACTTCAGATTTTATGTCAGATCTATAAATGGGATATTTCTGTGGCAGATTTTGCATTATAGGTAGTTATTTTTGTTTTGTTTTTAAAAGGTAAGATATTAAGGGAACACACACAACACACTTAATTTAATAACATTTTGTTGTTTTTCGAAGCGAATAAAAAAACATTTTTGTTGTTTCTTAATTCTATTTTTTCTTTGTAAAACTTTCATAATATTGTTTTTTAAGGCTACATTTATCTACAATCTAGCAACTAGTGGGTTAAGTTATAATTATTAACAAAAACAAAAAGGATAAACAAGAGTCCGCAATGAATATTATACGGTTTTTTCTAGGGATAAGAATGGAGGACTCTCCTCCGTTTGGGAAGCAATCAACGAAATGGAGAAGGCTGAGCAGGCACTCTTCCTTCGCTTCCTTATATATTTTCTGTCTGTTTCAATTATCAATCCAGCAGTTGAATTCGCCAACTGCAAGGAATAATATTTGAATGTTCTTTTCTTTGAGGTGTTTTTTCAAAAAATTCATAGTTTACCAGAGAGAGAGAGAGATAGAGAGAGCTTAACTGGCGCTTCCAGAGCAACTTTGTGTTACTTTTCAATGGCTCTCTGCAACTGGAGAATCAGAGAGAGAAGAATCAAAATGTATCGTGAGTATCAGAGGTTGCCTCTTAAAGGAATGCCTGTCGAAGGGATAAGTGCGATATGATATGTCGTTCAATATCATATCAAAATTATCTACAATCCAATATATGGAAGAGTATAGCATATAAATTGATATTATTAATTGTATGTGTCTCCTTTTCCGATTATATTATACTATATTATATTAACTGGAGTAAGTTATCTTGGGGATAAAACTCTGAAAGGCTATACTGGTATCCTGCTAACAGAGCCGCCTTAGAGACGATCCCTGATTTCAGATAGTTACAACTTGTCGTGTATTAATTATTATAGATCTATGATGTGTGTGTGCTGTGTGTTGGGTTAGCCCCCCGCTAGAGCCTGCGTTCTGTGCTCGCTTTTCAGATTCCTAGTCCCTAAACCTCATCCGATTTTGCTGCATACGCACCTGAAGTTCCTGCTTCTTTGCGGAATATTTGTGCGGATAGAGCTCCAACTGACCGCCGGCTCCTGTGGTGGCGATGCTGAAGTGCGGCACATGTGCCTGCAGCAGCTTGGTGGCCGTGCCGCCTCCCTTGCCGGCGCCGCCATCATCGCCATAAATTTGCTGGACAAAAATGCTACCCGGCTCGGTGCCTTCGAGCAGAGCGGCAGTCACCTGTTGCTGCTGGCCGGCGGCGATGGTGTATCGCTGCTGCTGCTGCAACTGCTGCTGGGTTATCTGGTTCTGCTGCTGCTGCTGCTGTGAAGTCAGGGGCTCCTGCTTGAGCTGCATGGGTCCGCGCAGGGATCCCGGTGTAAGGAACATGCCCTGGCCCATGTACTCCACTCCAGCCAGGGCCTGATGCTGCTGGTAAGCGGCCGCAGTGACCAGATGCTGCTGCTGCTGCTGCTGATCCTCGGCCGTGGGCTGGGGCGTGCCAGCTCCTCCTCCGTTGTCCGATGTCGACGCCTGGTTTAGATTGATAGTGTGTTCGTTAGTACAATTGGCTGCCGCCGCTGCGGCTGCCGCTGCTGCAACAGCCAGCACCTGCTGCTGCTGTTGCTGCTGATGCTGCTGCTGGTGGTGCTGATGGTGCTGGTGCAGCTCCGTTGACGAGGAGGAGGACGACGTCGGCGTTGTGATTAGCACCGACGACGATCCACCGCCGCCGCCGCCACTGTGCACCACATGCTTCAGTACCTTCTTCTTTTCTCTGACCTTTTTGGCGTAGTCGTTCAGCTTTCTCAGTCTTTCCTTCCGCTCCTCCGGCGACTCATTGGCGATGCGCTGTCGCGCCCTGGCCGCCATCTCGGCCAGTCGCAGCTTGCGCTGATCGGACGTCTCGCTGGCCCGATACATGCGCATCCTCTCGGCCAGTTTGGCCAAACGCTTGGCCCGCTGATCGGGCGACTCCATGGCTCGGCGCAGGCGCTGCCTGGCCGCATTACGCACCAGCCGCATGGCCCGTTCGATCTCTGACTCGTTCTGTCGCCGCTGCCTATTGGCCTCGGCGTTGCGTAGCAAACGCTTCCGGTACTCCTCTTCGCTTTCGCGCTGTCGCCGCTCGCGCATCCTTTCAGCATTTCTGGCCAGGCGGCGCTGGCGTGCCTCGGGGCTCTCGTTCCAGCGCTGCTGGTGTGTCGTAGAGGCGCCGGTAATGGAAGCAGAGCTGGCGCTAACGCTGCTCGGTGGTCCCAACGGTGTGGCGGTCGGTGTCTGCTGCACTTGCACTTGCTGCACCTGCTGCTGCTGCTGTTGTTGCTTTAGAGTGGCGTGGGTGCCGTAGCCGGCTGGCAGGGTGAGCTGCAGCTGCTGATGCTGGAACTGCAGCTGATCCTGCTGCTGCTGCTGAAGATGATGCTGCTGCTGTTGGAACTGGTGATGCTGCACGTGCTGTTGCTGCTGCTGTTGTTGCTGCTGCTGCAGCTGCAACTGTTGCTGGTGATGCGTGGAGAGGGGTACCAACAGCGCTGAGGGATGCTCGATGAGGAGGCGTGTATTGGGTCCATTGATGGCCAGCACATGGGTCGCGTACTGCTGCTGCTGCTGCTGCTGTTGGTGGTGGTCAAGTGTGGGCTCTATTTTTATCCCATTGGGATCTGGTTCCATTATTCGTCAAAGCCTGAACAACAATCGAAATTGTCGTCTGCGGGTTCAGGTCAACAGGGTTCTCTTGCTTGGTCGTGTTCCTTTTCTCTTGCCTGATTTGGCTCCGCTTCTCTTGCCCGCTCTTGTTCCTCTTTCCTTGCTTGTTCTGGTTCCCAATCTCTAGCTTGTTCTTGTTCTAGCCGCCGCTTCGCTGATCGCCACAGTCGCTTCGATGGCATCTAATGGCCGAAACGGATCTGTCCGCTACCCGCGCTCCTCCTCGCTCTTTCTGTTTGTTTTGTTTTGCGGCCGATTCCGAATTGGCGGCGGCGCCTGGTAGTTATATAAAGAAATATGTGTGTGCTGGCTGGCTGCGCCGCGCTCTCTCTACCGCTTGCGCCGTCTCTCTCCCAGTTCGCTCGTTCGCTTGCTGGTCCCGCGAGGTCTCTCTTACAATCTCTCTGGGCTCTCTTTAGCGCCGATCGGTTTTGCCTTTTGTTTGTAACGGAACTGAGTCCCGGATCTTTCTCCACCTTGTTCCTTGTTTCCTCCAGTTCCTTTTTTCTCTTTCCACCGCTTCGCAAGGCGCTCTTCTTCTTGTTCGATAGTTAGCGACAATTGGCGCCGCTGCTGCTGCGCTGCCAGTGCTTCCAATCGATTTTTCACATGATTATATACACACACATGCACGCCAGCAGGCGAAGCAGCTCACACACATACACGCACACCTGCACACCGCCAACGAATACAAGCGCAAAGCTTATTTGTGTGCGTGGTTTTTTCCGCTCCTATTTTTGCCTTTCGTACGGAGATCTTTGTTGTTTTTGTTTTTTTTTCTTTCGCCAAAAATTTGCATTCATTTATGGCCCCCAATCATTTGGTGGCGCCGCTCCAAGCCTTGCTCCTGATCGGGGTGCGCAAGGTGCAGAAGAAGTTGAAAGCTTTGGCTGCCGGGGACTGGGGATGTCGGCATCGCCTCACATATAAATCCGCCACACATCAGCGGCCGTCGCGCTTGTTTTGGTTACCAGCGCCATCAAATTAGAGTTTCACTCCCACACGCTGCCTGCTGCTCACCGTGTGTGTGTCCAACGAGTTAGGTGGGGGGCAAAAACGCGCTAAATTTCCGGCAATAGCGCGCAGGCAAATATTGCGCCGTCAACAAACACACATCAAAAAATAACCACAAAGTGTGTATGTATATATTGCTGCGTCTGCTTGTACGTTGAAAACTGGGCATCGATGTATCGATAGTGCCAACGATGTTTTTGCCGCCTCTAGCCTGACACACACATATATTCACACTTTACTACGTCAATCGATTACGTTTTGGGCAGCAAAGTTTTCCATCTTTGTATTATGAAAGTTTTCAATTAGATCCTTTTATGAATTTTCAATGTGGTTAGTGCTCATTTCTTACGTAAGCAGATTACTTTACTTCAGATTACTTGATTACTTTACTTTATTTAAAATAAATTTGTATATCTAATGAGTTTTCATTGTGTTCTTTCCCAGAGCTAAGTTTCCTACCTTATTAATCAAAGTTATTCACTTTCGAACAGTTTGTTTATCCAATTTTGCAACCTTTTTATAACAAACTATAATCGTTTTGATGGTCACACTGGTTGGCTGGAAAACTGGAGCAGGAAAAACATCGATATCATATTACGATATTTCTAAGGTTATTTAAATAAAATTTTATTTTATTAAAAGCATTATTTATTCATCTATATATTGTTTATATTTTTTTAATTCAAAGACTAACAACAGGCCACTCTGACACTATTTCTGACACACTTTAGGAAAGGAAAACAACAGATGTTGCAAAATAGCGTTGGTCTTATCGATATTACCGTCAATGTTTTTGCAACTCTGTGCTCGGCCCATCTCTAGCCCAAATCATATGACTCCCAATCGATACAGAAAGAAAAAAAGTTGAATTTTCACTGTCGTTTCGCTTCGAACTCCACGCCTTTCGTCACACAATTCGCGCAACTCGAGGAGCGAGTGCAGCAGCCAAAAAGCGAGAAGTAACCGCAGAAGAAAGCAGGCACTTTGTCACTCGCCGTCTTGGTTTTTTTTTCTGTCCACCCACTCTGTGCGCCTGTGTGTGTGTGCCTGTGTCAAGATGAACAGCTCGGGATTTATGTTCAACATCGATAATGGCTATCTGGAGGGTCTGTGCCGTGGCTTCAAGTGCGGCATCCTGAAGCAGGCGGATTACCTGAATCTGGTGCAGTGCGAGACCTTGGAGGGTGAGTATCGTTCCTCCGCCCCATTTGCCGGAGGGGACTGTTTCTCCTACTCTACACATTTTCCCACACGCACACGCCCGCACGGTCACATGACCAGGCCGATAACAGCAGCGTGCGTGTGTGTATGCACTGCTGTTATGCCTGCGTATGTGTGTGTAAGCTTGTCTTGTGATTTGTTGACGTTTTTTCGCAGTTTTTAACTGAGAATTTTCGGAAAACCGTTTATAACGATGACAATACCAGCCCTTGGCTTGAAACATAAACAGTATGTGGGCAACAAAGAGCAGGTGGAATGGTTTTTCTACTTGTATTTCGGAGCATGACAAATATGCATTTAAATAGGTTTTCTTTGTCGAAAAAAAAATCTTTTAAGACTTATGTCGGGTTGATTTTGAGATATTCTAAGCATATTTTATCTATTTTATTTTATTGTCACTGGATTTGTTCCAGTAAATATGATTAAATAAGTATTTTTAACGTTTTTAACACTGTATTTCCTTAAAAAGCGCATAGTTCAGGGGTTATCCGCTCTAAGATCTTCAAGAACACTAAATAAATAATTTTGAAAAGTTTTCAAGACAATGAACCCCTTAAAAATATAAACCTAAATTTTCTTGTTAACTTGCCTCAATCATAATACTAATTTATAGGCTCAGAACACCCATTTAAATATGTTCCCTGCATTAAATATCTTCAATAAATGCATTAGTAACCATTCCATTCCATTTACAGATCTCAAGCTCCACCTGCAGGGCACGGACTATGGTAGCTTCTTGGCCAACGAACCCTCGCCGCTTTCTGTCTCCGTCATCGACGACAAGCTGCGCGAGAAGCTGGTTATTGAGTTCCAGCACATGCGCAACCATGCCGTCGAGCCGCTGTCCAACTTCCTGGACTTCATCACCTACGGCTACATGATCGACAACATCATTCTGCTGATCACTGGCACGCTGCACCAGCGTCCCATATCGGAGCTGATACCCAAATGCCATCCCCTGGGCAGCTTCGAGCAGATGGAGGCCATCCATGTGGCCTCGACGCCCGCTGAGCTGTACAATGCCGTGCTGGTGGACACACCGCTGGCTCCCTTCTTCGTCGACTGCATTTCGGAGCAAGATCTGGACGAGATGAACATTGAGATCATCCGTAACACGCTCTACAAGGCATATTTGGAGGCGTTCTATAACTTCTGCAAGAACATGGGCGGCGCCACCGCCGACGTTATGTGCGAGATCTTGGCTGTGAGTTACATTTTCTCTCATTTCGCTTGCCTTTCCCCAGTCTTCCTTTTGTTAACGTGACTCATTTCCCCTTGTCTTGCAGTTCGAGGCCGATCGTCGCGCTATCATCATCACCATCAACTCCTTTGGCACGGAGCTGTCCAAGGATGACCGTGCCAAGCTGTATCCCAACTGCGGCAAGATGTACCCCGATGGCCTGGCCGCCCTTGCTCGGGCCGACGACTACGAGCAGGTGAAGACCGTGGCCGAGTATTATGCGGAGTATGCTGCCTTGTTCGATGGCTCTGGCAACAATCCCGGGGACAAGACGCTGGAGGACAAGTTCTTCGAGCACGAGGTGAAGCTGAACGTGTACGCCTTCTTGCAGCAGTTCCACTTTGGTGTCTTCTATGCGTACCTCAAGCTCAAGGAGCAGGAGTGCCGCAACATTGTCTGGATCGCCGAGTGCGTCGCCCAGAAGCATCGCGCCAAAATCGACAACTACATACCCATCTTCTAAGTGCAATGGCTCCGAAATAATTATTATACGTGTTTTTTCTCCTGCCTATCGAGAAGTTGTGTTTTTTTTTTTTCTATTCGTTCGTCCCCCCTCCCATACCCTTGTTATGCAATTGTTTAATGTATATTATATATTATGATACGCTGTATGTGGTTTTGTTACGAGTATTATTATGATTTTGTCAAGTGTTCAAAGTGTCCTCCGTTTCCTCCGCCACTCTCTCCCCGATTGGCCCAACTATACTATATATATATATATGTATTCGGGAGATATCTATCGTGTTTGTGTACATATGTATAATTATGAATGATCGAAAAGAACGAAAGCAGTTCAAATTGATTGTAGAAAAGAAAGGAAAGCATCAGCGCCCATATGTTAACTACTATATAGAACAAATGCATACCTATACAGCAACAAACAACATAAGAAACATAAAAACCACATATGTGAATGATAAATCAATTATTAAAACATGTTTTCAAACATTCCCTTAAACAAGGTATTCTTTTTAATTATTTCTTAACTTTGAATATGTCAGGAAGGTGAGCTAGGGAAGTAAAAGCTCGATACAGTTTATAGATAAAAATATAAGGTATCGGGTTTGATGTATAGAATTTTTAAATATCGAAAATATTGATTTGATCGATAAATAACCGCATTATTTCGATTATATAGCAGTAAATTAATTGCACCTTTAAATATCGATTTATATACTCTTGCGACAAATATGGATACAGTTCCGATACGATATACACTCTATCCTAGCTCTGAAGGATATTTCGACAAAGAAAGGCAGTTAGACTCTGGAAAAACCCGAAATACCCTTTCTAAGCAGCTAACATCTCGCCTTTGAACTAACTTAAGCCCACTTTCTTGTTTTGTTTCTCCGTTTTTATTTTGCATAATTTGATTTTAAATTAAATAAGTTGTTGTTTTTTTCTGTGGTGAATCGGAGGTACGTCTCTTATGCTTCTTCATTAGCCAAAGCCTGAAATGTCAATCGTTTGGACAAATAATAATCACGAGTCGTCGTTGTAGGGTTATATAAATATTGGATAAAAGGCGTAGAAACGGGTTTCTTGTTGCCGTAGAAAGCTTTTCCCTATTACATTCACAACAGGCGGGGCACAGCCTCTATTTTAGCATAAAGTTGAAATAATCTACGGTCTGCGGCGTAAGAAAACTGGACTAATCTGCAGTTTATATTCTTGTTGAGAGGTCTAAGAGCAACATGCGTATATATTATTTAAAGTATGGAAAGAAAAAGGACTTATTGACAACTTTATTGTGCTCAATATCATATCGAAAGTATTGTAAACTTTAACATATACTTATTTTTATTTATCGAAAAGTATTGCATTTTATGTAAAAATATCCGAAAGGTTTTTTAATTTATAAATTATCTAATAGCATATGGATTTACAGCGCATATCCCAGCATTTAATTTTGATACCTTATCGATGTATCAACATTTTCCGCCTGCTTTGTTTTATTTTTCTTTCATTTTTGTAAGGTTTTCTCTTAGTCACCTTCCTTGGAATGACTCGTGGAGCTGACAAATTGGTAAAAAGTCTATGGATGACTTGGCAGTGTCCAGGACTCTCATTGAGGGCGATCACGTAGTCTTAAGCTGACACAGGTGTGTCCCTGGATGGGTATCCCCCGATCGCAGTGAAGATCTTCTTTGTCGTCGTTCCTTGGCCTTCCTTCAAGGTCTGCATACTTCTCAGGGTGTGGCTGGTCGTTCGTCATCATGAAGATGGATCTGATACCTAGACAAAGGAGTCCCGGCTGTTAAATGAGAGGAGCAGGAAGAGTCATTGGTTACATGCACACGAAAAATATATATGTATGCGAATTTTCGTCCCAATTTAATTATTTATTGAATTAATTAGGGAAGTTCCAAATATATTATTATTAATATTTAATAAGCATTAAAAATAAATTTTGTTTTTTAAATCTGTTAATTTGTTTTAATTTAGATTTCTTCAAGATCGGAATGATGTCATTAATAGAATGATATAATATAACAATAATGAATAGATATATTAATAACGATATCTTTCTATAAATAAAAATCGATACATTAAAGTTTAATACATTTTCGATATAGTTTTACACCCGATCTTGTTGTCAGTACATCATGTATCATTATTTTTCTTTCGATTTATATGAATGCAACATTATTCGATATCTAATCTTTTTCTTTCTAAATGTGTACTCCCCTAGTTCCATGTTTTTCTCTCTCTGTGTGTCTCTGAATGCTACGTGCTACGTGCTTATAGATCCGCCGCCATACCGTTAGGCTTTGGAATTGGATTTGGTTATGGATTTTGGCCTACTGCGCGGATGGATCGGTTGGATCAGGTGGCCCCACCGGTCAGGTCGCAACAGCTACCTGCTGTCCGAGCGGAAGGCGGAAGGCGGAAGGCCGGCTCACAACACGTTCGATGCGCGGCGCAGCGGTGCGAAAAGAAAGCTGGCTTTGTTGCTGGAGTCGGAGCTCGATCAGCTGGCGGCCCCGAACCTGTGGACTCGCGCCCATAACTCTGGCCTGGTGCCACCAACTCCGCACAGTCGAGTTCCGCGTCTCCGAGCGTTGAGTTCAGATCTTTAAAAGGCACCCAGCCGAAGTCAGCTTCTCCCAAAGCGCGCGTTCAAAGATCATTAGCTGCTATCCGCTGCTATATCATTTTTTTTAGTGCTGGCTTCCGTAATAACAAATAAATAGTTAACCCGGGAGTTGCCTTTTTTTGTTTGTGTTTCAAGTGCAAGTGTGTGAATACCAGGATAACCAGGATACCAGGAAGATTAGCCAAGTCTTAGGTAAAGTGCAAGTAGAGTAGAGTCTGTGTAAACCCGAGAGGGAGAGAAACAGAGAGAGAGAGAGACAGGTGAAATGCGGTCGACAGTTGCAGAACATACACCGAGCACTTAACGGGGCCAATAATGATGATGACTGGCAGACCAGGAAAAGCCAAAAGTGAAGCCGAAGCCAAAGCCAAAGCCACAGTCAGAGCCACAGTCAGAGCCAAAGCCAAAGCCAGGCCGAGGCAATTGCACGTAAAAGTCGCCGTGAAATTGTGTCAACCAGTTTGGCTCCGACTTTGACTTTGACTTTGACTTCGACTTCGACTTCGTCTTCGTCTCCGACTTCAACTGGGATTCCGTTTCGGCTTCTGGCTCCTAACTCTTCAGATCTCCATCTACGTAGCTCGCATTCTTCCTTGGCTTGTCATTAATTTATTTGAATTTAGCAAAACAAAAGAAACGCGTTCTGCGTTTTACTTTCTACAACGCCGCATTCTTCGCTGTCTGAAGACGCGAAGACGCGAAGACGCGAGGCCTCGGCTCCCGGGTGCTGTTGGCTGGAAAGTGGAACTGTCTGTCCGATTGTTGCCCCAGCTGGTTGCTGTGGGTTAATGGTTAATTGTGGCTCCAAAGATCTCTTTGCCAGCTGTGCCTGGCTAATTGCCGAAAACAAATACTACCAACAAGTGAGGAAAAAAAAGTAACGAAGGTCTTCTGAAAATTGTTTTTCATTTAAAAAGACCATTTTTATGCCCTTGCAGGCTGTTCTAATTTCAGTTAGAAGCTTGAAACGCACTGAAGGAATCATTCATATATATTCTTGTTCAGCATTCAGCGAAAAAAAAAATTTAATAAATTTAATAAGTCGTCAAACTTATCAGATTTTGACAAAAATTTTAAAATATTCATATCTAAAGTCCAGTATTCAGATTTGTTAACGGAATAAAAACTAACACAGATAAACTTTCCGAATTGAAATTAGTGCATTTTGATTTTTTGATTTCCGATTTTTTTTTTTTAATTCGAGTTGATTGCGATATTATTCAATATATAAACGGTTTCCATTTTTTGTTGATCTTTAATTATATATATTATATTTATATTTACTTCAACAATTAAGTCACTTTAAATGTTTTAAATATTTCCCTATAAAAAGGTTAAAAGTTAGTAAATCCCAGTTTAGTTTCCCAGCTTAAAACTGGCTAATTTTCTGGTCCATCGGTTCAGCCTTGACCGGAAATGCTGGCCCCCTTTTTCGGGCGCTTTAACCCTCTATTAACCCACGGCCCACGCGAATAGCAAACAAATCAAAAATTTCACCGTTGGCTGCATTAAAGAACTTAACCTTAATTTTGGCATGGGTCTCCTCTCCCGTTGCCTCTTTCTCTCTCTCTCTCTCTCTCTCTTTTTGTCTCGTTATGGTAACTTTGATTTTTTTCACCTTTGCCTCTTCTGCTTCTGTCTCTTCTGGCTTTCGGCTGGAGATTTCACCCACACACACTCACCGAAGAAAGTGTTAAGCACACACACACACACACACACACACACACAGCAAATCGGGTTGAAAAAAACAAAAACAAAAGAAAAATCTCCAAAAGCTGAATCAAAATTATGCAAATTTCCGTTGGGTTATGCATGTGTGTTATATAAAGCCCCTTAAAAAAAAACTAAAGGATGTAAAAGTTTGACAAACTGCTTAGCATAATGGAGGCGCGCGATGGGTTTCGTAATCAAGAAAAAAAGAGAAGAAAAAAGTCTAAGAAAAAAATATAGTCGCATTAATGATTCGAAATCGAAAGAAATCTTTACGGAATTTTCGCAGACAGAGACACTTTCGCTGCCGCACCGAATAATTAACAGTTCGATTTCGGTTTCGATTTCAATATGAGCAGCGAACCTCCCCCTCCCTCCTCTTATGATAATTTTCTATAAAAAAAACTAAGGCCTTACCACTGTGTGCCTTACTTTCTATTTTCCTATGCGTTTAATAATTAATTAATGCTAATAACTTTTCACAACCGTTATAATTTATTGACAAAATTCGAAAATGCGCTCAAAAAACAAACGGTGTGCGAGGGAGAACACGCCGCACACGTGGGGGCAGCTCTGCCCCCTCTTTCTCAAACTATCTCTGAGCGACACTCTCCCATCTCCACACTCGATCAGCTCTCAAAAAACCCGCTGACATGCAAATGAACTGGACTCTTTGTTAAGGGTTATACGGTTACGTATTGGAATTTCCAATTGGGATTTTGGAAGTTACCCATTTGGGATGAGGGAGAAATTATGAATGCGTGTGTGTGCATGTGGAGACTCTCCATTGAAGAGGCCAGTTTAAACGGCCCACATGCTGTGGTAACTCTGTAGGAAAGATTAACCCAAGTAAAACCACAGAGACTTCAGTACTTACTTATGTACAAATTTAGATATTAAAAACCCAGAAGAAGAGATTCGTATTGCATATTTATGTTTTCTATGTTTAAAATAGATTGTCTTAGTCGATTTAAAGTTGATTTATTCAAGACTATGATTCGTAGCCTGTTGTATTTTTAATAAGAAAACGGTTATAATAACAAGTAACAGTCCTTAAAATTGCATTTTAAAAGCTGGAAGACCCTGTGTTAACTCCAAGACCTGAAGAATTCCGGCTGGAGAAGCCTTTAAATGAGGCCTTTCCATAACTTTGGCCAAATATACTGCCTCCAAAGAGTAACTGGCCAGCTGGCAATGTTATCAGCATTTATTCTTGACTCGGACAAGTCCGACTTGGACTTGCCGCTGGCTACGTCTTCGGCTCTTCCACTGCTGCCATATTTAGCCGCCTGCACACTTTCTTTGCCCAAATACTAGCTGCGACCACCAACTGGGTCACATGGCCATCCACACAGCCACAGGCACAGCCACATCCAGCCAAGCAGAAGGTCATCATCAATGGATGGGAATGTGTATAGGAATGGGGCTGGCCGGGAGGCGGTGCCCAGAAAAATGAAAGTGGAACAGGTTCTCAGAGTCGGTGGAGATTTCTGTTTATTATTATTTACCATTTACCAAATGATGTAAGGAAATGTGCCGCATTATAGGGGCGAGGAGGAGAGCGAGAGCGATAGCTATGGCGATAGCGATAGCCAGGAGATAATGGTCGAAATAAGCCAGTTATGAACTCGGGCTTATTACACACAGCACACACTCTGTGGTCATTGAGGCAGGCTAAGGAATCCATGTGAGAGAGTGTTATGAAAGAATGAGGGAGGGTTACTTTCACAACAGATACTTGGCCACAGAATCCAGAATCAGTGGAGTCCTATAGTGTTAAATAATAAGAAGTCTTTATAAATAGTAATAAAAAATGTCTTGTCTTGACTATTACTTTAAATATTCTTCTCACAGTGTAGATCTTTCGACAGTCCAACAACAAATTGGATTCTTATTAGCCAAGTAACGGTGCTCTGCTCAACGAATGACAGAGCGAAGAGAGAATGCGCCAAATTGTTCTAGTACTTCTTTGCTTTGGGAGCAGCTGGAAGAGCTTTGGCACGGGCACCCCTGCTCACACGCATATTTATTTGTCTTTAAGTAGTTCTGCCCTGGGTTTCTCCTGCGCCAGTTGAGCTCCAGTTAAGAGCCGCTAATTGATTCGGACATCTCTTGGGTCGCGGCACAGTGAGTCAATAGCTGAAAATTTCACTTTGCCAGCAGCGGTGACGGTGACTCCCCGTCCTCCTCCTCCTCCTCCTCCTTCTCCTCCGTCTCTTTAACCTCCTCCAAGCCCCGGGGCCGCGTTCGAGTTGGCAACGAGCTCCGACTTGTTGGCTCTCCTCGGCGGAGCAGTGAATGAATTCCAAACGGCGGACCGAGGCATTTTTCGTGGCTATTCTAATGAGGCTAACCCAATTCGTCAATTAAATAACTTTGCAACCGAAGACAGAGGAGATTTCACTCTCGTTTTTGGTTGTCTCTTTGGGCTGCTTTTCGCTTTCGTTATTATTATTTCTTTATTTGTTTCTTTTTTCTCTGGTAGCCATTGATTTTTGGGCTTTAATTTGTTTACTTTGCATTTCGGAGGCAGTTGAAGATGAGCAGAGTGAAAGAAATTATGTCAATATTTATTTAAATCCATTTCTTTGCGAAAAGCAAAAGGCATCAAAAAAAAAAGCGGAGAAAGAATGCGGTGAAACTTAATCGCTGGCCACTTGAAAGCGGCGATTTGGAGCTTGTTGACTCCACGAATACCTTTGGGTATTCATGGTATTGAGCTGCCCCGCACCGCTCTGCCCTGGTTTCCATTTTTTTGAGGGATTTATCGAATTTTCTCTTGAATTTTTCCTGTGGCCTGTCAATAATTGCAGCATTTCCTGTTCCTTCTCTCTTATTTGAATTCCTTTCGAAGTTAACCCCTTGAACTTGACACAATTAACCCCTCCATATGCCTCCCTTATGTCCACAGTTCGCATAATGACTAGCTACCGGAAAAACCTAGTGCTGGTGCTGCTCCTGGTGGCCTGCACTGCCATCTCCCAGCTGGAGGCCAAGACCGTCTTCCGGCGCACGGACAAGATATCGGAGAACTTCAAGCAACTGGACCTGCCGCCCGAGGAGATCGATCCGAATGTGGCGCCGCCAGAGTCCGAGCCGCCAAAGGTGGAGGATGTGGTGGACGCCGCTGTGCCGGTGATCGATGAGAGTGCCAATGAGATAACCAGCGCGGATGTGGAGTCCACCAATGCCGTGTCGGAAGTGGCCACTGCTGCTGCTCCTGCACCTGCTCCCGCCGCTGCTGCTGCTGCTGCTGCTGTGGAAACTCCTGTGGCTGAGGCTGCTCCAGAGGCAGCTGCCACCGCTGCCGCCGTCACCAAGCCACCGAAGGTGCCCAGCACCACGGCCAAGCCGGAGAATCCCATCAGCAGGTACTGCAAGTGCTCGGAGTCGCAGTGCGACTGCTGCCGCAAGTTCGGACTGCCGCTGCTGACCAGCCAGGGCTGCGCCAGGATCGCCTACCTGGGCAACGACGAGATGAACGTGTCCTTGAAGTACGGCGACATCACCCTGGCCTCGCGCCGCATCTCCAGCAAGCGGGCCCGACCCATCTGCGTGGGCCTGCCCGGCGGCTACTCGCAGTTCTGTGGCCGCGTCTATGGCCTGTCGCGCTCCAAGGAGTCCAAGGACTTCAAGGCCTGCCTGGCCTTCGAGCTGCGCTCCGACGAGGAGGTGGAGGCCTCGCTGCGCGTCTCCTGCTTCAAGTTCGGTCCGGAGGGTCTGCGTGTGGCCGAGGCGGAGCCCTTGCCCGCGAAGCCAGCGACGGACGATGATGACGATGATGATGATGATATCTTTGGCTTTGCCGGTGAGTCTTCAACTCGAGTTAAATACGTAAACCAATCAACTCAAGTTAAATAAATCCAAAATGAAAATTCAAGTTAAATAAATACGAATTTCCAAGCCACAGTGAAACTTGCAGCGCACACCTGGCGTATGCGCAATATTCCCGCCATGTCACGTATCCGCCAAGTGGAACCAAGCTTTATTTTTATAAATCAAACATAATATCGCTAAAATATAAGTTTATATATCGATAATATAATATAGCTTTCCATAGTTTGCACTAATATATATTTTTTGTTATTCCAATCCCATAGCTGGTGGCGACGATGACGAGGACGAGGACGATGACTATGACAGCGAAAGCGACAACGATGCCGATGCCGATACCGATGACGATGATGACACCGAGGATTATGCCGAGGACGACGATGCCGAGGCGCCCGAGGACGCCGACTATGGCGGCTTCAGTCTGGCCGGGCTCCTGGACGAGCTGGACGACGACGAGGACGAGAAGCCGGCCAAGAAGCCAGTGGCTGCCGCTGCAGCTGCCGCGGACCAGACCAGGGAGCATGTGAGCACCGATGGCCAGGCGGAGACACAGCTGGTGCAGAGCAAGGACGAGGCGGGTGCTCCTGCTGCCACCGTTCCTGCCAAGGATGAGGCCGCCGCCGCTGCTACAGCTGATGAGGCCGCACTCCCGGCTGCCGTCGAGGGTGAGGTGACCCCGGCTCCTGCCGCCGCGGATCTGGACTCCACCACTCCCAAGGCCAAGAAGTCGAAGAAGGCGAAAAAGAACAAGAAGAAGAAGGCCGCCGCGGAGGCGACCGAGGAGACGGGCTTCGCCTACGAGCTGCTCAACGGCATCCTGGATTTTTTCAACTGAGCGGCCAGCGCGAGTTTGCCAACATGCTGGGCAACAGTGTAAATACCTTGTACCGCCGCAGCTGGCCGGGAACCGGAGTTAGACATAGTACTTAGTGCCTAGGGAGTCCCCTGAATCTGAATCTGAATTCACTTATTTATTTGCTATTTATTCGATCCGTCATCAGCTAAATGTTAGTTTTTATTTATTTCTTAAACTTCTAAACGAATAAAAAATGTGGAAAAATGTAAGCACAGGTGTTTTTTCTTACCTCCTTTTGACTGAGAGACTTCCCTGCTGTGTTGACACCTGTCCTCCGCATAAATAATGTGCAATATTTACCTGTCCCGGCAATAAGTTTCAACTAACCACAAAATGTGCACCGGTTAAGGCTGCATTTGTCACCGGAATGTCAACACACTGAGTGCACAGGATGTAAAAAAAAACCACAAAGAGCAGGAATTATCATTTCTCAAAATTTACAAACATGCAAAAGGGGTAATTTTTCAGCTTAAAGGTAGAAACTTCAAGGCATCAAGGCAGTTGTTTGCCGAAAGAAAACTGTTAATAATTATGTGTTGCAAGTTTAAAGTTTAGATCTAGAGCAAGTCCAATGCACACTTTATAGAGCTGCTAATCGATTTGGAGAGAAACCTAATGAAACCTTTAAAAGAAAGTAACCCCTGATAAAGTTACAACTTGCATGTTGAATTGGCAGGTGGCATTTCCGACCCTATAAAGTATGTATATTCTTGAGGGTTTAAATAGATCAGAGCAGCTAACTATTCACCTACCTGAACCTCTTACTTACCACATGCGGAATTGGCAATGCATGCCCAAGGTCGTGCATGTTACACATGGAATCACTTACTGATGCCGAATTCTTGTCTTGAAGATCTTCTTTGTGCATTTTTTGGACTTAAGAACTCATTTAACTCCCATTTAGATCAGGCTTTTTGAGCAGTGTACCGCCTTAATAATTAATGCTCGCTCCACCTTACATATTCCGCTTTACCGCAGGCTCATCTCTGGCCACCCCGGCCTCCCCGGCATCTCTGGCATTTTGATTAGTCCATTTATGGGCCCACTCTCCACGCCCCTTGCCAGTGTCCCAGACTTTTGGGGACTTCCAAGGCCTCCGAGCACACACATTTTTCGAGTTGATTAAGTGCCGGCCGCACCATTTGTCAAACTCTGCGCCGGAGCAACTTTTAATTAGAAACTATGCGTGGCATCGTGGCAGGGCGTGATGGATTCCAGATTCCGGATCTATGGCATTCCTTAATTAGCTGGCGAGCCCAGTTTCGACCCCAGTTCCCCAGGAAATAAACTGCAAGTCATATATATCTTTTACATATACATAAATATGTTGTTATTTAATTGTACACATAGAGTAAAATATGTAAGTTGTTTTGGTTTGGATGAAACTCTGCAGTCCGATTCAATTTGATTGAAGGGCTTGAAGGTTTCGCAACAGAAACAAAAGAATTACAAAAAATATATATACGAATTTCCAAAGCGCATCAGGAGTGCCCACACGTATTCCCCTTGCTCTTTTCCCGCTCGTTCAGCTCAGCCACAACACTTTCAAATGCAATTTGTTGTTTGGTTGCTGAAATTGCTGCACTGGGCACCCCTGTTCCGGTTAGTAAAAATGCGTTTGGATCAAATTGTGAGCCTTCATCATGTTTGCTCTCACTAAACTTAGTTGCTATGCACGGAAATCCTTAAAAATTGAATTGAAATCATTGGAAAAGGAGCAAATTGTTGTTTTTTTTATATCAATATCAATATATATATGTGTATATATGTATAGTTATCAATTACAAATAGATTTCATTCAAAACACACACAAATACATCATAAAAGGGTTAACGTACATAAAAAAAAATGTATTCGTAACTATATGTGTACATATTCTTGTATATTTGTGTATATAGAATCCAACTACATATATTCTTTTGATTTGTAAACAATTTTGTTAGTCAAAAAAGGGGATTTTTGTATAGTTTTTCTTTATTTTTTGTTTTTATTATTTCCTTTTAGAGAGAAAGAGGGGACGAAACCTATAAGGGGACAACGTTTTCCTTACTAAATCCATAACTAAATCCACCTCCGTTCCGCCTATCACACACTCGATATATGATATAGAACAAGTCCGCCTAGCTGGCTATCAAAAATTCCACTCAAAGATCTTGTCCGAAATTCGTATAAAGTTTTCTAAATTAACTTTAGGTAGTCCCCCGTTTTTCGTACTAGAGAGGCGTCTCACGACGTTTGTGTGTGTGTGTATATCTGTATAATATGGGTTATATAATCATATATGTGTATATATTTAGATATATGTCTCTTGGTCTTAGGGCTAGATACTCTGATTAGTAACTCTTAAGGTCTAGTCAATCGGTGTCTGTGTGCGGGGGAATGAAGAAGCATCGTTGATCAAGTGCCCAGCAGGGGTGTACAGGGGTCCTGTCCCAAGGATTCCCCGGTTCAAGGATAATGATTAGATAAAACCATATGGTATGGACAATCAGTCTCGGTTTTCGAAGTAGAAGTGGCTCTAAATTCGGTGAGTTATTTGAGAAATTATAACGAAAACAAAGCCCAGAGGAAGGTCGGAATGTGCTATCCCTCAGTTCCCTAGGGATATACGTGAGATATGTGTGAGCCCCTGCTTGGAGTCTGCATAGTGTGTGTTTGGAGATGAACCCGAAGAAGGTAGGTAGGTAGTGTGTGCCAGTGTGACCTTGCCTTTGTCCAACTCTTCTCGTTCCTACATCAGGTCACTCCCATTTCGTTGTTCCGTTCACTTTGTTCGTTCGTTCATCTCGTTCCCGATCTGGATCAGGGCTCCCACATCCCATATATGTTACATACATGACACCTAACGTTGCTCGAGCTGGATACAACATACAATAATTCTCTTTTCTTTGCCCAGCACTTTGGCATGTTTCAACATGTTTTGTTCGGTTCGGTGTAGGTACGATGAGTGTCTACAGTTGCGGCCACAAAAATACATACAAAAAAGAATATGCAAAGATATAAATATTATAAATTATAAATATAACACACATAAACGAAATAAATATCAAATTAAAAGTAAACATTAAAATTAATAAAATTGAAAATAATATGGATAAATAAAAGCCCGCAAGAGAGTAAGATCTCTAGCACTTTATCTGTCACGCTTTGCCTGCCATGTACTAGCAATTGCAAACCGAAAGATAATACAGAACGAGCTTTAAAAGTAAAGAAAAAATTCAACTGATTAATTATATAAAATAATATATTATTATATAAAAAGAAAATATTAATCATTGGAGAAAACCAGCTGAGTGCTGAATTTTTGACCGCAGCTGTTTATATTTGTCGTTGGTGGTGACTGTACGTGTTTTCATTTAATTTTTTTTGTCATTTTCAATTTGTTTTTTTTTTTTTGTTGTATTTTTTGTTGACTTTCCGCAGAGCAGAGCTCTTTGTTGAGCACACACACACACACCCAAAGTGGAAACTGTGGCGTACTTTGTTCGTTTTTATTCCATTTTGTTGCCACTATTGTTTACAATTTTGTTGGCCTTCTATCTTGTGTCTTTACCTTTCTTCGCAAGGAATTGAGTACCTTAAAAAGCAAAAAAAAAAGCAACAACAACAATACAACAAAAAGTGCAAAAAGAAGAACAAGTTACGTTCCAAAAATCAAATGTATAAGATTATACATAACAAATAATAATATAACAAATTCACCAATAAAGGAAATACAAAATCTGATTTGGGATAATTTTGTACAATTTTAAAGCAAATAATTATTAATTACAGTTTTTCTTAGGCTGGAATAGCTTAGCTGTTTCATTTAACATATAGTTTTAATATATTTTGATTCAATTTATTCAACAAAAATAAGAAAACTAACTTAAATTTTGAATATAAATAATACCTCTGTTATTCCTTCTTCTTCAATATATAGCTCATTTGCTAGCGACTTTTCCTTCCATGTGTGTGTGCTACCTTTATTTTTTTTTATATAAACACATTTTACTACACAACACTTACGCACAGATAATAAAACACTTCTGATTTGTATAATCTTGATTGTGGTTAGTAATGCCGCCTCCAAAAAATATCGTCCCTGGGGTATGTTGTCTGCGTATAGCATTTGTTTCTAATACAATATATTTATGTTTGTTCAGCAAAAGCAAAACGAGCAGCGACTATAAAGGTGCAACTTTCTTTCGCATTTGTATAATATCTAGAAAATATAAGGAATAAAATATAATGTTAAAATAATTATTCTATATGGTTCTTTTTTTCTTTTTTGATCATTATACCCATGCAGGGTGTTATAGTTTCAGTCAGAAGCTTACAATCCTGAGAACAAGTCATTTTCGATCATTAAAATTGTGAAAAGTTAACAAAAATTATAATAATTATTTAAATGTTAAAGTTAATTTAGCGATTTTGTAATCATATAAAAATTACCACAAATGATTGCATTTTTGGCCAAGTTGACATATTTAAAAAATTAACATAAAGTATAAAAAATATTCCGCCGCCTGATCCAATTGCGAATAGAACTTCCTTGTTTTATTTATTTATTTTTAATATTGCCAAAGGACAATTTTAAAATTAACAAGCAAATGTTGTCACTCTCTGGACAAAGTGCATCTTGGCTGCAGTTGGTCACACCACCTGCTTCCGGTCAGTGTGACCAGCGCTTGCTTGCATCAAATGAACTTAAAAAGTGATTAAAATATTCTCAATTATATTTGACTATCTTAGCTGGACGATTTTCTTGAAAGTTGAGTAAAAACTTGCACCTCTCTAGCTCGTCTGCTCCTTGGTCAAAAAGCTGCTTTTGTTTTTATTTTTGTTATTTTTTTTTTCAATGACTTTGTTGTTTGCGGGAATTCAAGCTCGGCGAAAGTACTTGTAAGGTAATTTCTGGAATGTTTTGCTCATTTTCATAGATGCCTGCTTTTGAATAAAATACATATTATTGCCGCATTTCGCTGTTCATACTTGTTGCATGTCCTGATATCTGTCTTTATCCCTTTCGGTTTACATCTGTTTAAAGCCTGAAGCCTCTCTATGTTGCCTCTTTGCTTGCTGCTTAGTTAATTTAATTTTTAGTTTTCAAATTCGCCCTAAAATCGTTTGTGTGTGTTACGATATGCGCATGTAGCGCAGGTATTTTTAATTTTTAGCATATTCCGATTTGTTGGTGCTTAAAAAGTCTGCTGATCAATATTCTTTGGACTGAAAATTATTGTCGGCATTCGCAGCTTCAGTAAAAACCTGAATCCTCTTACGCTCTCCTCGAAAATCCTCTCAATCCTCTCAAGTTGGTGCTCCAAAAAATATTTGTGACTAAAATTGGTGACGACTCCCTGTAGTTTGCTGTGGAACCCTCGCCAAGCGCTGTGCTCTCCCTGGACCATCATCGTTCTCCCTTACTTCCGCTAGACTTACCCTGATTCTATGCTACGCTCCCCTCCTTGATTCCCTCTATGTACAGTCAGTCTATGCCTCGCCCATCGCCTCGATCCCCGCCAGCTTAGATCACGAAGAGATCGCTGCAGCTGGAGGAGTTGCGACGCCGCAGATTGATGGCCTTCTTGAAGCGCAGCACCGACGAGATGAAGACCTTGGTGCGGGCGGTTAGCTTCTTGACCACCTTCCGGTTGCAGGAGCTCCGCGGTGCCCCAGGGTCGGTGCCTCCCGCAGCCTCCTCCTCATCCTCGCTGCCATTCCTGCCGTCCCTATCTCGGTTTCTGTGCCGTAGCCTCTCCTCCTCATCGGGGATCTGGGAGTCGTCGAGGTCGCGGAGTTCGTGGCGACGCTGCAGCTCCGCCATGGCGGCGGCTGCGGTGGATGTGAAGGTGGCGCCGTCGAAGGAGCGTCTCTTGCCGAAGGCCTGCCGTCGAGGCGCTCGGTGGCGGTGGAACTCCTCGTTGGCGGTCAGCAGCTCAAACTTGCTCAGCTGCTGCTGATGATGTGTGATCTCGGAGACGTCGCCATCCTCAATCTCACTTTCGCCCATCTTGAGGATGCTCTCCAGATTCAAGGGCTTGCGATTGGGGTTCTCCACGCGGGTCTTCCTACCTCCTACGCCTCCCAGGCCTCCTCCTCCATCTGCTGGCTGCTCCTCCTGTCATATGTTCTCCATCTCCTCCTCCTCATCCTTCTCCTCCTCTGGCTCCTCCGCATCGCCCTGGCAGACGCTCATCTGGCGGACCATGCGACGGTGATGCATGCCACTGTGCTTCTGGATGGCGCTCTGGAGATTCAGCAGCTCGTACAGCTCCTTCTCCGTGAGCCGGCGCAGGCGCTGAGGATTGAGCTTCACCTGGGCCACAATGCCCACGAGCAGCTCGTCCACGTTGTGGTGCAGTCCGGAGGATGTCTCGATGAACTTGCAGGCTATCTGGGTGGCCACATAGCGGCCCACTGAAACGGGGAAACAAGACGTTATGGGAATAGGAATTTATTAAGTAAAGTATTAAATTAAACAGTACATTTTTAAGTTATTTATATAGTAAAATAATAATGAGTAAATTTGAATGTACTCACTGTACTGGTTGACCACTCGATGCCGCTCCAGATCGGTCTTGTTCCCCACCAGAATGGCGCCGCGCGAGAGCAGCATCTCGTTCTCCTTGAGGTACTGCAGCACGCGCTCCGCCTCCTTGAAGGTCTTGCGATCCACCACGGAGTAGACGACCACAAACAGATCGATGTTGTAGGTGGCGCAGAAGGCCTCCGTCTGGGAAGGAGCGGGGAGAAACGATGGCCATATGGCGCTGCTAAGTAGGCTACACAAAAAATGCTCGGATGCTGAAATCATGGCCTCATGCCTGCATCCTCACCCTCATCCTCACCCTCATCCTTCCCCTCACTGAGCGCCTTTCTCTCTCAGCAGCTGCCACAAGTCCTCGCCGGCGACCTTGGCCGGTTGACTTAAGGACTTAAAGCAGTGCCTGTGAAATTACAACGCTTAGCAGGAGACCCCAATGGAAATTGTAAAAGAAAGTACTCAATGAATTTAACGAAACAAACAATAAACTTGATTCAAGCTGATTTGTACTGGAAATGTATGGTATTTTGAGGGATTTAAGTAGCCATTAAGCCCCTCAAGTCTGTCCCATATTCATAAATATATTCAGACCCATTCGCCTTACTTTGTTTCTCGTTTAAAGCCTCGCAACAAAGGCACAAAAGTGTTAATGACATTTGGCCAGGAGAGGGAGAGGAGGGGAGAGTTGGCCCCTGAATGGCCCTTAACCCGCCACAGCTGGCCCAGTTGGAGCCCAGACTGTCGAGAGGCAGGGAGGAGCTTCGCCTTCGACTTGGATCTTAGGACTCTACGCACTACACTGCGCTGCATGCTATGGGTTCCGGGTGCCACCTACTCACCGACATCTCGCTCGCTGGATGGTCAATAATTTCCAAGTCCGTCTCAATGTTGTCAAGCAGCACCGACACCTTCTTCTGGCCATAGTCATCATCTAAAAAATAAAAAAAAATCACAATAAAAAAATATGTACAATGAAAAAAAGAAAGAGGGGTTTGCTATTTATTTTCTGTGTTCTCCCTTCAATAAGTTTTGAGAAGGAAATTCAAGAGATTATATTTAGTCGGAAGACTCTGCTTCTGGCCAATTCTCTGTAGGCTTTTCTTAGCCAGAATGTTTTATATACAATGTTTATATATTATGTACATATTCCACTTTTAATAAGCATTAATTTAAGGAAGAAAGACCCTATCCCAAAGAGTTTACAAAAGTAGTTAGAAGTCATACAGCAATTCCTTTCACCTAAAATTCTCTTTAGTTTTCAAAGTCTCCTAAACTTTAAAGTCTTAAAGTTAAGTATAAATTTGCTACAAAGACGGATTTAAACACGACTCCCCATGCCACATTCCACATTCCCCCCTCCGTTGAATTCCGTTCCCAGAAGGCACTACTTGCCACAGAATGTGGCCCCAAAGTGCAGTTACCACTTGCAGTGCTGGCTTAAAATCGATCAAATTGCAGCAGCGAGGGGGGCGTGGCGGCCATAAAACCGTAATCAGAGTGATTTTATTTGGCCAGCAAGTTAACGTCGTTGTCATTGACTCGTTTTTTAACCGAAACGAGTCATAAAACGAGAACAGAGAGGAACAGGTCCCCCCCAACCTGGGGGTGGTGTTGGCAGCTCGTAAAAGCCTGCTCCAGGACATGGAAAGAACCAACACTGGACAAAACAAATAGTTAACTAATCACATATATATATATATTGAGTTAATTCAGCTTAATAGTCACCCAGTTATAGCTCTTATTAATGTATAGTATCATTCATAAATATCATGAACACATAAGAAAAATGACTGAAGGACTATTCCTTTGGTTTCTCTCAGTGAGCTCCAGCTTTGTCAGCAGTTTAACATGAGCCAAAAAAGGGGGTACAGAGCGATTCTACCTTCACTCCCAGAAAGGAGAAATGATGGTGGGGGATAGACCGGGGACAGGACCAGGACCAGGACCCAGACCCATACCCGGACCCGGACAGACAATGACTGCAGTTTGCGCCCAACTTTGACTCTGTTTGCATACAGTTTGTGTCAAATATTTGGAGGACAGTTCCCAGTAGTGGCCGCCCTTAGGCTATGTGCCAGGGACTCCGCCTCAGCCAGATCCCAGTTCCAGTCCCAGTTCCAGTTCCACTTTCATTTGCATGTTGCAAGTAATATGTATATATTTTTTGCACAAATTAAATGGGAAATGTATAACAACAATAAGCGTGTCCGGTGAGTCCTTTCACGGACTTATCCGATTAGTCATGGTGGCGGTGGCGGCAAACCAAAAGCCAAAAGCCAGTCATTGCAATGCAATTATATAAATTCCTGCGCAAACAAGGGACTGAATGGACAGAAAGGACTCTCTGGCCAGCCCTGCGAGAGCCAACAACGTTTCATTTAGAAATGTTTTGGCCAAGAGATTTGTGGCTTATTAGTGGTTATGGTTACCAAAAGGTCACTACGTATAGTATGTAGTTTGCACCGAATTTAAGCTCTCATTTATCGCTTCACACCTTGCGGTCATCAATGTCAATTCTAATTAATTAACAAAAATTAGGATTAATCTTATTTAATGAATTTCAATGTATTAAATTATAAGAATCTTTATTTTTTTTATTTATAATTGTGTAAATTTACAGCTTAGAAACAGGTACAACAGTTGTGTCTCAAAAGTACAGTTGTGCCTACAAGTTACGACATGATACAGGTACAGTTGGACCCAAAAACAAAAGATGTCTAGACTTTAGACTTTATTTAAGCGAATTAAGTTAATCCTAGCTCATTCGCTCAATTTTAACTGAAAACTAAACAAGTTTTGAAACTAAACTAGTTAAAACATGAAACAACAACAGTACAGTTGTGCCCAAAAGGTTGTAACAAGCTAAAATAGACTTAGAGTCCTGAAAAATCGAGGAAAAGAACGTAACAAAGGGCAGAAAAGGAAGGCAGGCCCCGGACTAGATTTAGTTGAATCGGAGGTGGAATGTAATAAATCCAACATCTGCTCAGAGGGAGTGGTCAAGTCCAGCCAGTGCCGGGCCCTCGCCCAGATTTAGTCATGCAACGCCACGCCGGCTGCCATTAGGGAAAGATCAGAGGCACCCACACGCAGCCATACACAGAGCGAAAAGCACTAGCTTTTTCGGATTTTATTTTATGATTGTAGCATTAAGCATGTGAGTTAGTACTAGGGATTTATTTTAAGAAATATCTATCGAAAATAGTGTAAACTGAGATCTTTTAAATAACGCAAAAGATCGTTATAGTACTTCAAATATTGATTTTATCAAAAAATATAAGAAAGTAAGAAAGAAAGCTATTCAAACTTTGTATACTCTTTCTGACTAAAATTATTTTAATAAGAATATTGTTTAATTATTCTACTTTCTCCCGATATATTAAGTGGAAAATCGATTTATCGTTTAAATATCGCCAAAATTCCTTAAATATCGCTTCAGTATCCATATTTTCTGCCATTCCTAGATAGTCTTTTGACTAAAACATGTTTAGTTTTGATATTTTTAGCATTACAATTTTGATTGTTTACAGTGTAAGCGCTTGCGTGTCCTGGAGAAGGGCACTAAAATCACAGAAAATGGCAACTAGAGAAAGGAAAAGGACCACACGCACACAGAGCAGGGGACATCCTGCATCCTGCAGGCATAGAATTGCAGGCACAGGCACATTCCCTTTCCCTTTTTCCCTTTTCCCTTGCCATTTCCCCCAAAACGCGCTAACAAAGGTCGGAGGGAAAAAAAAGAAACACCAAACGCACACGAGCCTGGCCACACTGGCAATTGTATGTGGCGGTCATAAAGTTGGCTCCTGCTCCTGCTGCTGCTGCTACTCCTGCCTCTGTGCTAATTAAAACTTGGAATTTTATTATCTCGACAACAGAGAGCTGCAAATTTCTGCGTGATCCCAATGGGAGGCTGGGACCCGAGGCTCAAAGGCTGCGTAACCCCAGCAGGTGCCAGGGGAAGGGCGCAGGCCCAGGAGCAGGGATAACGCACTCATCATCCTGGCCAAAGGCTTTCACTTGCTTCCCAAAACTATGCCACGTGCAACAGTTTGCACCGGTTGCAGCACCAGCAGCAGCAGCAGAAGCGGCGCTATATAGTAAATATCACTCATACGCCAAGGGTGACCGAATACAAGTTTGCGCACAAATAATTCAACTATTTTAATTAAGGTTAGAAGGCCAAGAGACATGGCATTGGAAAACTATGGGAAATAATTGCATTTATAAATAGTATTCAAAACAAACCTAAAACCTAAACCTACATATATGCAAATAAATATAATCATGTATTTATTTAAGAAATTGTATGCATATTCTTAAATATGATATTTAATAACATAAACCATTTCCTGTTATCTAAAATTATGTATTATTTATCGATAGCTACTAGTACTGGACATCGATATATTTCGATATATATATATATATCGATATATTTATATTTCCATTACTTGTGCTTCTTTCTGTTTTTTCATGTTCATTTTAAAAATTTTCAAATTTTTCCAGGGAAATCTGAATATGTTTGCAATTCATATAACTACAGTATCGATAAATTAATGTTTCTTTTCTATTTCTTGTTTTTGTGTCATTTTTTAGTAAAGGAAATTACAAATTTCCGTGATATTTAAGCAGACTTACAAAATATTACTAAGAAAATAAATGTGTTTAATTTTCCTTGTTTATCGATAGCTACTTTACACTGTATATATTGCTTCAGAATCGATAAGTTAATTTATACTTCTTTTTTTTCTGTATAATTTTTTTTAAGCAAATTAACAATTTGCTTGTTATTTAAATTGACCTTAAAAATATTACTACTAAAAGTGCGTATGTTTAGATACATATATATTTTTTGATCGATATACAGATGTGGCATTGGCTGTGGCCTGCAATTATCTGCTGCTAATATTAAGTTTCGGCAACTTTTAAGCCCAATTGGATTACCCGAGAAAAGCCTCAGGAATATGTCTCAGCTGTAATTAGCTCAGTGGCTGGGCGGCAGAGAGCTGCTCAAAAGGTAATTTGATAAAGTCCGAGAGTCCGGCCAAGTATCGGATGCATCCTGATGCATCCTTGACCCTCAATTAGGGCGACACGTGTCGTTGCAAAAATAAAGGCAATAACAAGATGGCCGGCAAAGAAGGCTTTGAGGGTGGCAAGAATTTTTCAAGAATAAGATTGAAAACTATAATGCATATGTTATCTTATTAATTTAAATATTATTTATGTTTATGGTTATCTCAATTCTCATTCCCCAGCTTCAACCTAAATTTTTAGTGGCATTTAAAACAATTTTAATGGAAATTCCCCACTGCCAAAAATCCATTTAAAGGCTCCTTCCAGCCTTCCTTTCCCCCAAAATACTCCGAGGGGAGCAGGGAGCTGGGAGTTCCTCTCCCACACTCTCCTCCTGATATGGTCGCGAAAGTTAATAAAATTAGCGCTGGCGCTTTTCATATTTTATGACTTTGCGCCATAATTAAAATGCAAATGTGTTTGATTAAAAGCCGCATAGTGAAGGAGCCGCGTGGGCGGGGAGGCAGTGTCTTCGCGGGGACTTGCTTTTCAATTACTTTGCCGTTACTGGATTTTAACAAAAACTACAAGTCACCTGGATTTATGCAAGGTCATAGCCAAGTCGAAGCTTGAGTTTTAAATAATTTGTAAATATAAAAATATCTTTATATATACATATATATACATTTTTGTTTAGGATTTTTCTGCAAGTTTTTGTACTGAACAAAGCTGGCAAGGCTTTTTGGTGTTTAGTACTTTTATTTATTAAGCTAATAAGTTGTTTTGTAAAAAAATAAAAAATAAAATAAGAAATACATTCCTAAAAAGTTCTCTATAAACGTATAATTATTAATATTTTTAAATATTTTTTAATTATCAAATTACTTTTTTATTTATGTAAAATTTCAGTCATTATTTTTCCAGTTAGAAGATAGATTTCCTGACTTCACAGTCTAATATATATATTTGTATTTTCATAAATAAAGATATTAAAACAACATTATAATTGCAGGCCAAGGCTTAAGGTTTATTTCTGAGTTTTTAAAGTATTTGTTTAGCCAAAAAAAAACTCTGAAGTTATTAAAAACAAGAAGCTAACATATACACGGGGAGCCGAAGTTTTGTATACATTTGCAGTTTCAAATTGCCAAAAATGCACCAATATTAATTCGAAATTATTTTTAATTCTTTAACAAATCTGCATACTGGATTCAAAATTCAAAAAATTAATATTATGGTAAAATTGTATCGATTTATTCGCCTTAAGCTCCTGACTATAATGAGAACACCTTGCAAGGATATACAAATATTATTATATCAAAACTTAACTAAGAAATCAGAGAAATAAATAGCAAATAGCAATAGGCTTAGAGCTGGTAGCTCCCAGCTTAGACTTTAAGAACCTGAGAACATTTCGAACGGAGGAACTTCGGGAACGAGTTTCCACTTACCGAGACTCAGGTCGTAGGCGCATATGTAATCGGATGTGGTGAACTGGTACGTCAGGGTGGTCTTGCCCACGCCGGAGGCGCCGAGCATTGCAATCTTGAAGGCGGGCACATTGGGATCTCCATCCGGCGGCCTGTCCCCCAGCACCATGGGATCTCCTCCGTCCACGACTTCTCCGGAGGCCCGCGATGCGTTGCTAAGGTTGGGTGATAGAAGAGAAGAGAAATAACTCAAAAATCAATGGGGGTTCCATGAGGTAACAAAAATAATCAGTGCTGACATTACATGCTAACTTTGGATCATTATATAACTATATTAGATAGTTCTTTTGATGGTAACTTTTTAAGATTGATATTTCAAACAGTAAGTAAAAGGCATCCCATATTGGTTGAGTTTTCGTAACTGTTTTTGGAAATATTTAGTATGTTGCCAGCACTGACATAATAACAATAATCAGACAAGCGGCGGCGTCGGTGGCGGCGGCTTTCCTTTGACAATGAGACGGAAAATGCCTCGGCATTGTTGCCACACACTCATCTCCATCAGCAGCATCTCTCCGCGTCCATCTTCATCTGGCTGGCTGGCTGGCTGGCAGGGTCCCTTTAGCAGCCCGTTGTTAATGGCAGCGGAAATTGTTTGGCGTGGAAATTGTATGAAATTAGTGCCGACTATATAGACGACGTGCGAATGCCGCACGTCTCGGTGGCATTGTTGTCACCATGCGAACTGCCACTGTCTCCGTGGGGATTTATTGTCATTTTATAAACAATTTATTGCCAGCCAGCAGCCTCAGCCAGCAGCCTCTCGTGTTCATTGACTCACTGAACCACTCCTGAACTCACCTATTGTGACGATCCAGGCCGCTGGTGGATGTGCCCGTGGATGTCACGGATTTGATCGAACGTGACCTGCGGCTCCTGCGAAAAACAAGAAACATAATAAACATATAAAAAGGAAATCATTTACAAGTAGACATTAAACATTCAATATTTCCACTTCATTTCTTATTACATTTAAATGGCATCTAAGTTCCTTTATTTATTTCGTTACTTAAATATAAAACTCACCTTAGGGAGTCGCCCAAATTACAAACTCCGTGAGAGGTTATACTGAAGCTACGCAGACGATAGTAACCCATGTCCGGATCACCGGTATGGATGGCAGACCGGCGCATATCCGCCAATCGGGGCTGTGAGTATAATGTAATGTAATATATATTAATAATATAATATAATATATGTTATTAAAATAAATATTAATTTATATAAATATAGAGGTGAATAAGGAGTACATTTTTTCTTGGAGACATTAATAAAATAAACCAGTAAGAAACTTACTACTTCTGTAAAACCACATACACATTCACACAATGGCATCACACAAACATATCTAAGACTTGATCGGCAACCGCCACTTCATTCATGAGAAGTTAGAACCCGTTGGGAATTATAAGCGCACATGAGCGAGATTTTTAGGCATAAATTTCAGGGCGAAATTATCACCAGCAAAACAAGTGCAAGTCGCTCATAAATTAAGAAAGAAACAAAACAAAATAAAAAAAAACTAGCCCCAATTTTGAAAAAAGAAAATATAAAAATAAACCCTTAAAAATGTTATTCAGGTTGTCTTGAATTCGTGGAAACTTAATTCCCAATTCCAGAAACATTTTTTTAGGACTTTGTTTTTTTGTGGCTTTTGTTTTTTACGGCGATTTAAATCTAGAAAAATACTTTATATTTACATATATACTACATTTTTAATTAACATTTCAATTTAGAATCTATTTTCTTTAAGATTTTATTTTTAATATTTTCGTGATGGAATAACTTCTTAATAATATTTATTTAATATTTTATTCAACATTCTAATGTATAATTCAATTTCTTTAACTTTTTTTTTATAATTTTGTAAAATAAATAAGAAATAACTCCTTTTGATCCGTATTAATATTTAATTAATTTTTCGTATTTTATGCAACATTTTAATGTATAATTTAATTTCGTTAACTTCCATTTTATTTTTCTAAATTAAATAAGAAATAACTCCTTTTAAATCTCTTATTAAAATTACGTATACGTAATCCGCGTGCTTTATATTGCGTATACGCACAGCTCAACGAACAGCAACAGTTGGTTTTTAATAAAAATATACATACATACATACATATATATAAAGATATATAGATGCAAAAAAAAAAAAAACAGTAAAACCATTTCGATGCGAACAAATCGCAACAAAGCCAAGCCCCGATATGTACGCACAAATCGAATTGTGATTGCGATTGTGATGGCATCAAAAACGCAATCAGGCTGCAATTGCACAGGAGCCGTGCGCACTTGTACCTTCAATTAGGCAGTGCCATAAGGTGTGTGCATAAAGGCTCCATCCAGGACTCTTAGTTCCTGTCGCAAGGAGGCCGGGCCACTGCTACTGTCAATACCAGAGCTGCACACACATATTTGCGGCTGCACAAAAGTTTTCCATTCTTGTTCTCCATTTTTTCACTTTTCATTTTTCCCCTTTTTTCCTTTTTCTTTTTCTCTTTTTTTTTTGGCTGCCTTCAGGGTCTCTGTCTGCGGGTTTTCTGCTTTATTCCACCGATTCTTTGGGTGCGGATGAGGGGGCAGGCAGGGTGACTGCAGTCGACAAGTTGCCACCGCTCACTTGACACTATTTCGCATTTAATGCCTGCACATTCCCCATGCAGTCCCTGTGCCCTGCGCCGAGTTCAGTTCAGTTCTGGCCCGGAGCCATCTACGTGCTTGCCATTGATTCGCTTTGAAGGTTTCTCGCTCACTTTAATTGTACACAGCCACAAAGAGCTTGTGGTTTTTGTTTAAACTAGATATTTTTCGGGGTATTTCATTTCCTAAAATCTAAATAAATGCTCTGAAAATTTGAGCAAGTTCAGTAATTAATTGAAACATAAGTTGTAGATATATTTGTTAAAAAAACAACTATTGCGTATACGTAATATACCAATATATTCTTAGTATTTTTGTTAGTATTTGTTTGCATATTTTGTATTTTCTAGAAATGTTATTTCTTAATCTGCTTAAAATACAGCTTTTTATTCAAATTACTGTCAAGTTTTGTTTTTAGAAAAACCTTCAAGCGTTAAGAGCTTATTTTCCTAGCGGCTATTTTCTAAACCTATCTTTTCTCATTTATTTTAGAAATATATAAATTATTACTACAAATTGTAACTAATATATAATTTATAGAATAACTTCAATTATTTTTTTTAGTGTTCTATGGCTTACCACAGTTTTTGTGTGTTTTTTGCAATGAAATCAATCGAAACTGAAAAGTTTGCGCATGAAAATGATGGAAACTTTGTAGTCCATCGACCACAGCCCGCAACTATTTTGAGTAGGGGTCGATGCACCTGACTGTTCCACTTTTCCCGCCACCGTTACACCGTCACCAGTTGTCCCAAAGGCGTCCGGGTGCACTGGGAGGAGGCGCGAGGAAGTCCAGGGGTCGTGGGAGTCGAAGGTGCAGCAAGTGCAGCTGAGCATTGCAGGTGACAGACTCGAGCAATTTCACAAAATAATTACATTAGCCACGGCGACTGAGACTAGTACTAGGACTGGGACTAGGACTGAGACTAGGACCAAGACTTGGACTAGGATTGGGACTAGACTGGAGTGCTGCCAAAAGAAAAATAAGGAGGCAAAACCCTAGTCTTCGCCATAAATCTATGTTATTGCCACACCAAAAGCCCAAAAGGATAGGTGAAGGAGTGCGAGAAACCAAAGGATAAGCTATGCATATGTGTATCGGGATATCCGATATCCTATCAAAAATATTATTAACTTTGATATCTGATAAATATCGAAAAAAATAAGTTTCTAATCAAAAATGTATTTCTATCGAGAGAAAAGGTTCGATATCATACCAAAAATATGGTAAATTTTGATATAACGAAATTTTAAATATCAAACAATGTCGTATTTTGTGTCAAGAAATATCGATAAATTTAAAAATGTATTTCTTTGTTTCTTTATCCGATTTTAACGTTCGACCGGAAAGTTAAAATATTGATTTTGTATCGATTTTCGCAACAAATATCGATATTGTATTCATATAACATTATTTCCTGGTAAGCTAGAAGCCATTCCATTAACACTATAATATATTCTAAATAAATTTTTTAATGGAAATGAAAAATAAAATGGAAAGTGGTCAAGCGAATATTTATGCAAACTATATACAGTTTGAAAGGTTCTTGAGGTTAATTTTACTCAGAAAAAAAAGAGTGTGCTTATTCTTACAATATTAAATTAATGTAGAGATAAATAGGAGATATCCATCCATTAAAGGATATGTCCAAAAAACAGTCAAGTTGCGCCTTTGCAACGTGCCAAAAAAAAAAAACAGAAGAGAAGAAACTAAAAAGGCGTTGCAGGCACATAAGGTGGCCGCACAAGTGGGATTTTCGCGGTAGATTAACCAGGGAAATGGAGACGAGCAGAAGGGGATTCCGGCTCCACAAGCCGGCCAGGACACGACAGGATTAGCTGGCGCCACAGAAAAGGCTTAAGCAGGCAATGACCCGGCCAGAGGAGGGGCAGGAGCCAGGCCAGGCCATGCATCAAATGCTCAGTCATGCTGAATGCTGAATGCTGCAAACTTGGCCAGAAACACTTACACCCCGACCCAGACATCAGACATCCCCAGATACATGTGTAATCTTTGCCTCTAGTTCCTTCCCTCCCCCTCTCCCCCTGACCACTGACTACTAGTATTTTTGGGAATATTTCACCACCGAGTGGAGTGGAGAGTGCTAATGGGTGTCCTTAAATGGCCTTTGTTCCTTCCCAAACCCGACCAAGTTTCAATTACTTGTGTCGGCCGTCCCCCGTCGATGATAATTCCCGAGAGCCCTGCTCCTTGAACTGGCTTAACTGACTGCTGCTTCCCGGGAGGAATGGAATGGATGATGACTGACGGAATTTTGGCTAAAAATAAATAGTTGCAATGACTGGACCCGTTCTTTTCTTTTCCTAACGACTCCCGACGTGCTTGGAATCCTATTTTCTGGCTGTTTATCTGTCATTTGTCATGCTTTTACTATCTGCTTATGTATCCTTAGACTAAAACTAGGTGTAACTCGCAAGGGTAATTTATGAATTTATCGAAATTTTAAACTTAACTTATTGCTATTTAAAATGAGGCAATTTTTGAACAACTCACCCTTCGGCTCTCTGCTGGCATGCTGGATGTTCGCAGGCGTTGGCGTTCCAGCAGAGATCGTCCTGGCTGTGATGATGATGTTGAGACAACATTGGCGGCGGCCAGGCTGGCCATATTGGAGTTGGAGGCGCTGCCTCCTCCGAAGGACTCGCCAACGCCCACACCACGCTCCCGCTGCTGCTGCTGCTGCTGCTGTTGCTGCTGTTGCTGCTGCTGCTGCTGCTGCAGTAGCGCTTGTGTGGACTTGGTGGTGGCATATTGTCCCGGCATCGATATGACCGGCGACAGCGAGTCACTGGAGGTGGCATCGGGGCCACTAGTCACCTCGGCGACAGCAGCCAAGGTGCTGCTTGAGCCACCCAGAAATCCCAGACCAACGCCTACACTGAGATTGTGGGCTGAACCGCCCGGCAGGCCTCCACTCCCGTTTCCCAACCCACCAATCAAGCCGCCTCCTCCTCTGTCGCCGGGCCCAGCTCCTGAGCTCCCTCCGCCTGGCATCATGTCCGCGTCGTCAAGTCCAATGGGACCGTATTGCGGCGACACTGCTCCGGAAATGGCTTGCTGGAAAGTTAGGACACCAGCTAGGGACATGCGATCCCTGCAAGTAAATCGTACGTTATGTTAGGCGCTGATAACAAGAAATATAAATAAATAGCATTAAAGATGGTGATGCTATATTCTTTTAAACAACTGACTTCCACAGAGCTACTTCACTCAAGTTTCCTATTAATATAATGTACTTTCGATAATTATATTCAAATGAATATGAGTTAAAGTTAAAAACCGTTCAAAAAGGCTTAAAAGTTGCTAAGTTAATTATTTAACTGCACTTTAAGATATAATTCTATTCCATTTCCCTCTCTTCATTTCGGATTTATTTTGAAAACCAGCAAAAATCCAAAACAAATTTCATTTCCTTTCCTAATTGAACCACTTAGCCGCCGCTGAAGCCCCCAATGTAAACTCTAATTGAAAAGGTCGCGAGCTGCTGGGCTTTTAGTGCAATTAACCCTTTGTTGCCTAAAACCAAAAATTCGAGATTCAGTTAGTAAGCGCCGAAAAGGTCACTTTGTTGGTTTTAAGTAAAGCAAAGCTAACCAGAAAGGAAGCTGAATCTGGGGAGACGATTAATTTAAATTCGGAAAGTGCTTCAATTCAAAATTAAAAAAAAATATATATATTTTTGGTAAAATAATTTGTTTTCTTGCCGGATATGACTAGATCTACTCCGCTGTTGATGCTAATCAAAAATATATGTATCTGTAAATCATATATCGGTCGGAAATAATTCGTTTAGAGCGTATAAAGCTGCTGACTTAAGTGTGAACGCCCTGAAAGGGTATTAAAAGCTTTCTAGTGAACATGTTGCTGCATGCATGCACATGCATGTTCATAGAAATTCATGAATAAATTCCTGGCTAAAATTAATGAAATTAAACTCAATAAAAGTTATATTTAGAGCTCTCACCTGGCGCTGCTGCTATGTGAAATGCGCTGAAAATCCTCGGGGTTCAAGGGGGCTCCTCCGATGCTGTTCCGAGTCCCGTAATTGTACTCCGAGTGCAACAGGTTGCCGGCTATCGAGGAGGCCCGTCGCCTACTCAAAATCGGCGACTTTTGGGCCCTGAGACTCTGCTGAGGATATGGGGAAAAAATGGGAAAAATAAATATTGTATTGGATTTGCAATCATATTTACTGAAAGATTAATGTCAAATTAAATATATCGAAGTAAATCGAAACATTAAAGAATAGATCTCTAGTTTCTACTGAGTTAGGTATTTGATTTGTGTTTGTTAATTATTATTTTTAATTTATTAGTAAGCATATTATTTTATTACTTACTCGACTGCCTGTTGGATTTTGGGCGGCATTAAGGAAATCGTTGTAGGTGCTGAGCGGCGGCACCGTGGTTGGATTTGAGTCCGTGCTGTAGTCCCACTCCTCCAGCGGGAACTGCGGCTGGTGGTGATGGTGCTGCTGCTGCTGCTGCTCCAGGAACTGCTGCTCCTCCACACCATAGCCCTGCTGATGGGGCTCAAACTGGACCTGCTGCTGGTGGCCATCAAACTGCACTTGCTGCGGCTCAAACTGGACGTGCTGGGAATCGAACTGGACCTGTGTTGCAGGGTCAGAAGAATAAAGCCAAGAGAGATTAAGCTCACTCTAATTATAATATATATATTAGCTTTAAAATATTTGTAATTATCTTTCTGCATCATAACTCTACCTGTGGCTGCTGCGGCTCAAACTGCACCTGCTGCAGTTGCTGCAGCGACTGCTCCAGGGCCTGACTGTAGGCGTTGTAGGCCGCCGCTGCTGCTGCCGAGGTGCTGGGTCCCTGGCCGTACGCCGTGGCTGTGGCCGGAATGGCGGTCAGGTTGCCGCGACTGCCGAAGCCGCTCTGCTGCTGAACGCGCTGCAGGGCGGCCTCGCGGGTGTGGTATGCCCCAAGGCCGATGTGCGTGGGCGGTGTCGGCAGGATGCGATGTTGCTTTGGATGAACCTGCTGCTGCTGCTGTTGTTGCTGCTGAAGCTGATGCTGCTGTTGCTGCTGCTGAAGTTGGTGCTGCTGCTGCTGTTGCTGCTGCTGAAGCTGATGCTGCTGCTGAAGCTGATGCTGCTGCTGCTTCTGTGGCTGCTTAAGGATCGGCTTGAGCACATTGTAGGCCAGCTGGTGGGGAGCTGGCGACGGCACCGGGCCCTGGTTGCTGCTGCTCAGACTGAGGCTGTCGCTCTCGTCGCAGCTGGCGTCTGAGGACCCGACCCACGGACAACAGCCAGGATAAGGTTGAATTTCAAGGGAAAACAAAATTAATATTGCAAAACAGCTCGGCACCAAGGCAGACCAATAACTCAGCAACACAAACTAATTCCCAGGAATTAAAATAATAAAAAAAAGGAATAAAATAGAGCTTTCCTTGGACATTTGCCACCACAAGTCCCAGAACGACACTAATAATAATATATTACCCGTTGGTATTTATTCAGAGTGCAAGCAAACGGCTTTGTTGTGAGTTATTAAATATTGAAAACATGAAAACTCATTTACTGCGAACTAGTGCCTGCATAAATAATTAAACCCTTTCAGTGTATGATTTAATTAAGGTCTCTCTCATTGCCAATGTCATTATAAATATTTTTCACCAAGCATTCCACGTGCTTTACATTAACCTTATAGAAAGCCATATGCAAAAAATTGAACAAACAAGCACGTGGAAAGCAAATAAACGCATTCCCATTGAGGTCCACAGTCGTCAAAAAGGGCAAACCACAAAAGTCATATTGTTGACTTGTTTGGCATTTTTATTAAAAAATGTTATTTAATTAAATGCATTAACCTTCATTAATGATAAATAAATGCATTCTGAAGCTGGCCAGAAGAGCCGCCGTTAGGGAATGCAACATGTGTGGTAAAAAAGTAAACAAATTAAGTATATTAATGTTTCTATTTGATAGTTTTGTATAATATCGGTAGTTTAAACTCTTGCTCAGCCTGAGAAACCAAAATTTGTAATTGCATTCTGAGACAATTTCGAATTTTGAGCAGTTTGAATCAAACCAAAAAACAAAATGCAAAAAAAATTATAGGGGAAAAAGCCTCAACAACAAACAGGCTGTGTATAATTTGCTTTCCGCCAGCTTCTAGTTTCCCCCCAAAAATCCAATTTAAATTACAAGGGAAAATCACACACTCTGGCTGGATTTTATTTTCTAATTGTTCCGGCCATTCCAGCCACCGAGCACGACCACGAGCAAGGCGGTGTCCAGGGCCACCTTGAGATATATGTACTCCAAGAGTGCCACCTGCGGGCGGGCACCGACTACTGGGCGGCGAGTGTGTTTGTGTATTGCCAAGAATTATGTGCCCCAAGTTGAAGTCAAATATGAAAATGTTTTGCCAGCAAGGACCCCACAAAAAGTAGAAAGCAAAAAAGAAAAGAAGCAAAGAAACTTTTCCGAGACATTTCCCAAAGTCAGTGTTTGTCTGGGGAATTTGCCTTCAGTTTGCTTTGCTGTTTACATGTTTATAGCCCGAGCTTAAGTTTTGTTTCTTCCACTTTTTCCCAAACAACAAAAGCAAGAAAGAAGCGAACAAAAATTTAATAAACTTTGTGTGCGTCTTCGTCCTTGTTGGGCGCCATAAAAATTGTCGGTTAGACCCCGGAACATGGCTAAAAATATGGTCACACCCAACACCCACACCCACACACACATGACAGGCTGCCACACGTACACTCGCGACCCAATGTATGCCCAGTTAAATTCTAAATATTAAATATTAAATATTCATTTGCAACAAGGAAAGACACAGAAGTCTGACACGTAGAGAAAGTGCGCAGCGTCAACCTGTCACCTTGTCTGGCAACTCCAAAAAAAGAGTGGCCAATTGTGACATTTCAATTGAACAAGATTAAACACGCTCAGCAATTGTTGAATTTTGCTATTTTATTTTTAGGTTACTTTCGTAAAAAGGCATCATCTTTATTTAATAATAATATTAATTCGAATATTCAATAATATTAATATTGATTCGATGTAACAACGACACAAAGAGATATCGATTTAGAAGTCGATGTTTACTATATCGATGCTAAAATATAGTAAACATTTTTTCCATCGCTAATAAACTGTTGCTATTGAACTGCTTTTAACTTTTCTCGATAGTTTACAGATGATCGTTTTTAACTAAATATTTAAATATTAATGTGCAATGGGAAGATTCCTGTTTTCCTGTTAAAAAATTTATTCAACCCCTCAGAAAGCTACAATCAATTCCCATAGGAATAAAGTATAGGATATACACCTTCCCGCAGGATCATAAAAATCCTCCGCGTTGGGGTTTGTCTAGCCGAAAACTTTCTATCGGCGGTGCTTACTCTTAATTAGCTTGGGAATTTTATTACCCAGCCAGGACTCGCGCTGGCAGGACTCAAAACTGTTGGGGGAAGAGTACCCTCAACTCGGAGCTTTAATGTCTACATTCATTCATTCAATTCATTCACTCCTCGGGGCTCAATCATTCGATTAATGAGTTCAGCTCCCTCTTATTTTTGTGCACTTCGAGGCTCTGCCGATTAATCATAAGCGGCTTCCAAACATTTCTCGGGCTCCCCGAATTAATCACCGTGAAGTGCCCGCGAGGAGGAGCTCTCCGACAGGAGTTCCTCGGCCTCATTCATCTCATTCAACAGTTTACCAAATGCAATTAAGTGGACAAAGGCGGGCCATGTACTCGCATCCTTTCACCTGGACCCGAGACCAAGGGCACCGATTATCCTCGCTCCCCCGCCCTATGATATCTGCCAAAAAGGGATTCGGGACCTTTTTCTGCTGTTCATTTGCCACTTTTTAAGTTGATGTTTAATTTTCGTTTTGGGCTCGCTTCCGGCTGGCGGCATTTCTTTTTTCATTATTCAAAAAAACGGCCCAGAGTCTAATATCCGTAGGACTTTGATTATCCCAAAAGCTGTCAAGCTGAGGTCTTGCCTTAAGCGTGTGAGGAGGGGTAACCAGGAACAGACTTGTAAAGATTCATGTCTTTACAAATTTAACTGTAAGTTTCTTTGTATCAAGTATTTCGTAATATTTTTATACAGAATTTTATGTGAGGCTTAATAAACTATCGGAATCCTAGATCTTTAAAGGGAGGCCATTAAACTTGAGTTCAAGTTAGACAATTCTGCTTATAAAGCGAATAAGTCAGGCAACACTTTTCATGTTATTTATTTATGCATTAAACAAAAGCTAATGGCTCTGGTAACTGGCAAATAGGAAGACCAAATTGAGTTAAAAAGCCAGCTAAAACGAGAACCGAGCTTATATGGCCATTCTCCGCTGTTGGCCAACAGCCTGTCCTGGCAAGGACCTCACTTTGATAATGGGCTTCCGGTCCTAAGTGCTTTAAACTGGACAGCAGACAGCGGACAGCAGACAGGAGACAGCAGACAGGGGACTCCCTTCGGAGGTGCCACAAAGCAACCATAATTGCATCAGTGTGGCAACAGCCACTAGCTTCGGGCGGGAGTCCTTAGCCGTTTCTCGCTCTTTTCTTTCAAGGATTTGCTAATAAATAGGCAACAATTTTCGTATATTTATTTTATATAATTTTTTTTAGTTACCAAATGGAAGGATTTTCTCTTATTTTCTGGTGTAAAAGTAGGGCAGTCGAAATCTAAGGCACTGCAAAAATTGGGGCCAGGTGTCGCTCCCTGGCATGGCAAACAAGTCCATGGGACCAAGTCCTTAATTAACCTGCCCAGCGCTGGCCGTGCACCATGCAAGCACGCACTTCCGGGTGTGGATGGGGGTGAGGTTTTCCCCGGCGGTGGACTAATTCCGTAATCAAGCGCCGGCAGCCTTCCATGCAGCGCCTGCATTTCCGATTTTGATTAGCCATCTGGCCGGGATTCGGAACGGACAGCCTACGACTCTTTGCGTGTGCTTTTAATTGCGCTTTGCAACACTGTCTGGCAGGTGATAAGAAAGGCGGGGCAATCAACGAAGAATTATGGGAACGCGAAAGGACTGTTTTACAGTCTCGTTTTTTTTTATTTAGATTTCTTGATGACTTTATGGAAATTCGCTGATTAACTGGTGACGAGCAAAACTACTTGGGCAGCACTGGTAATTCGAGAATAGCTATGCAACACTGCACTTGATAGACAATAAATTAAGCAATACTGTTCAGGAGAGAATTAGTTAGGCAACACTGTTTATGATTTCAAAGTCACGGTAAGAATTTATAATTCCGTAAAAAGGGAAACTGAAACCCCAAATTAAAGATAATATCAGTTATTCTTAAATTATTTCTAAAAATTTTCTTTAAAATAATATTAAAATTTTAATGGAAAGCAAAGAAAATTCCCTTAAAACACTCACCGAAATCGAATGCCCTTTCCAGGATAACCGAATGCCTAGCCTGTGTGCGCTCCTGCCGCTCCTGCAGGCTCTTGTTCTTGGCCGCCGCCGTGGAGCTGGGCGAGGAGGATCTTGGCTCGTCGCTGGACGTGGTGCCCGATGATGGGGGCAAGGTCTTCATGGGCTTCGTTGGCTTAATGGGCAACGGCGGAGCCGGTGCATAGCCATAGACATAGCCCTGCAGCTTAATAACGCCGCAATTGTCTTCGCCGTCGGGTCCGAGGCGCTTCTGCTTCTCCCTCAGCCTCTCGCAGTCACAGACGAGGGTCACATGCTTCTGGCCGGGATCAGCCTGCGACGGCTGCGAGGGCTGGGAGACCGCCTCTTGGTGGAGGCAGCAGTACTTGATGTGCTTGCAGAGCTGCGTGCCGGAGCGATCTCCGGATCCACCGGACTTCATTTTCTGGCCATGGTTTTGATTGACATTTTGACTCTGGCTAAGGTCCAGCCCGCTGCCGCTGCCAGGACCGTTGCTGGGACCGGGATCCGACCCCATTCCGGCGGCATTCAAGCCATTGGTGCTGAAGCTAAGGGAGGCCCGGGAGCGACGCAGCGAGCTGGGACGGCTCCCGAGGTTGCCGGTGACCAGGTCAGCGCCGCTGCCGCCACTGCCGCTCCGGCTGCGCGACTGATAGACCGACATGATGTGCTGGGGAGGAGAGAGAGGCGAGAGGAGTTCCAAGTTCATCAAGGATTGCCGCTCACCCGGCACACACTCACCTGTTGTTGGCCCTGCGGCAGCGGCTGCTGTTGGGGCGGCGGATGGTAGTGGCGGCCAGGACGGCCGGAGCTGTCTCCCCCGCTGTGGCTCCGCATGCTGCCGCCGTAGCGCTGGCGCTGGACGGGCACGGGGCTGTTCTGGCGGGGAATTACCTGCGAATGAGGGGGGATTTTGGGGGTTACTATCGGTAGCTGGGAAGAGTTTCTGGGGTTCACTGGGGAAGGGGGTCATGGATCCGGTTCTCGGGACAGGGACTACCTTATCCTCCAGCAGATTGGCAAAGAGCCCCATATGATCCTCGTCTTCGTTCATCATAGCAAAGAAGTTTTTGAATGTGTCCGGAAACGAGGCCGGAAACTGGCCACGCGCCTCCAATTTGGTATCCATCTTTTATCTTTGCCTTGCTCTCTTTTCTTCACTTTATTCTTCACTTTATTCTTCTCTTATTCTATTTTCTTCTCTTCTTCTATTTTCCTCTATATATTTTCCTTTCTTTTGCTTTTTTTTGTATTTTGTATGAAAAAATCTTTGGTTTTTGGTTTTGGTTTTTGATTTTGGTTTTTTTCACATATATTTTTTTTGGTCCGTCGTCGAATGCAACCGCAGACCAAGTAACATGCAAGGAGAGAACACGCATCGATGTTAGAATAGGACAGCGAAAGCGAAAGCGATGAATAAGGAACTAAAGAGGGCAAAAAACACAAGGGGAAATGACAATTACAACTTAGAACTGTACAAAAATTGCAAATGAAAGCCATAACTTTGTCTGTTTTGTGAAGTTCTGTTTGTGATGGAGAATTAGAGCTGCAATAGCCTTCTATCGATCGCTCCTGTCGACAGCCTACTATCGATAGTGTTTTTAGATAGTTTGAACTGCAACACAATGCAATCGATATTGAGAATCGATTGATATTCCTATTGATTGCGAACTCTGTGCTGTTTGCTATCGATAATTGTATATTATAATAATGTTTTTACAGGTAAATCGTAAATTCAAGTCTTCATTCTTCGAAATAAAATAATAAATATGTACTTTTGTGAATATTTCATATTCCTTGTTAGTTAAAAGCTTAATTATATATATATTCAGTATATGTTTTCTTGATTTCAAATAAAACCACTCCGTTTTGCATACACATACATATATATACATATCTATAAGACAGAATCTCTTAAGCTTCTTAATCCTGTTTAAATTTATTCATTCATATTTTCCGTATCAAAAATCGGATCTCTCTCTGGCTGCGATTAGGATTAAGGCCCCGATACCCGGGTCCTTCTTTGCCTGTTCAACTTTAATTGAAAGCGAACTTCTGTGAAAGGCTCGTGAGCTTGAGAGCGAACATTTCAATGGGCGGGGCGGGGCCCCAATGTAAACTGCGACCCGCCAAATACTTAGCATACTTTCCGGCACCCCTTCGGCACGCTTCCGCCCGCTGCCCCGGTATTCCGCCGCTTTTTCCGCATTTTCCTTGAGCTTTTCCAAGCGGCTAAATTTGAAAAGTTATCAGACCGCCGCCGCCGCCGTCGTGAAAAACTGATGTTGAAGTTGCTGATGGAAAGGGAGATGGAAATGGAGATGGAGATGGAGGAGGAGGAGGAGAGGGACCGCTTCCGTTGTAGGTGTCACTCTAATGTTACGTATACGCCCCGCAAAATACATACACAAACACATACAAATATATGTATGTATATAACAAGATATACCAAGGAAACATGGGACAAAATGTCGGCGGGAAAAAAAAGTTATTTTAATGGCGGTTTCCCCGGACTGGACACCCTCAGCTTAAACTTTTATGCACTGCAAATGTACTGAGACTGAGCCTAAGCCCGAGCCCCCCCATTGGGCATGTAAATGAGGTGCCGGAGGAAAACACACAAAAAAATAGATGTGAAATATATATAGTGTATATATATTACAAAAACCAAGAGAAGATAGAACTTTTTAGGCAAACTGGAGATAACAAATCGCGATATTTTCTGCTCAAAGTCCTAATCAAAAAACATTAATTAAGCGATTATTGAAAGCAGTACCAAAATTATTATTGAAACGAAGAGCAGTGTCTCGATTTTACATTAAATTGTAATTTAGATTTAAGTTTCCAGCGAGGCGGAAGTGTAAAAGAACGATAAATTCACTTAAAAAAAAGCTCAAGTATGCATATTCAATCGATATTTATTGATATGTGTAGAGAAAGATAATTTTATTTAACCATTAAACTAAATTATAAATGCAAAATGCATTGCATTGAATTTATAAACTGAAACTAATAATGCTATCGATGTAAATTTTCCACTGAAAACAGAGTTTATTAAAACCATTACTACGTTTTGGAGCTATGGTTAACCATTATTACTTATTCCTGTTCCAGGAAACTCATTCTACGCAGCAAGGGAATCACTAATTGCTTAATTCCTTAATTCCCTAAGCGCACTCGAAGCCCACAAGGACCGATAGTAAAATCCCGAATTCTGGGAAATAATAAAAGCCATAAGGGGGAGCCCGTGCACTGGCAATAATCTTGGATAAATGAGCCAAAATTCGCTTCTTGACTCTTGTGACTCAACAAGTGGCTTCGGTTTCAGCGAAAGGCGTGGCTCTCCGCGGGCGTGTCCGTGCACTGCGCTGCAGTCTGGAGTCTAGACTCGGATCCCTTTCCACGAAGGGGTCAACAGTCAGCAGTCGAGGGGCCGTCAATTAATTGCAGGGCAACAAATTAGCAGACGCTTCAACCCTCGCAGCTTACACTTGCAGAAATTGCTAGACAATAATGGGAAAAAAAACTTAAAAACAAAAATGGGATATACAGTTGCAAGTAAGTAAAGTGCTCAGAAATATCAGACTGTCGATAGTTGTTAACTATCTGGCATCGATAGCTCTTATCTATTCTAGTAAACTTTGTTAGTATCGATAGTAATCAGAGCTGCAATTATGTGCAATTGTTATTGATAATCCATTCATATTCCAAACCTCGATATGTTGTGCTGTTTGACATCGATATTTGTATTCTAAACCGATCATTTTTGTACATATTTACTAGAAAGTCATATATTAGGGTTCTCTTTTGTAAAGAAAATTGAATAAAAACATATTTGATATGCAAGTTGTCCCCATATTTGCATTAAAGTATTCAATTTTCACCATTTAAAAACCGTAAATGAATAAGGCCATATAATTGGCTAATTGTTCCGCCAACTCTGGGAGGCGTCAGCGGAAGTGCATCCCTGAGCTAACACATTTTGCATTTTGCGGGCAAAGTTAGCCCCTTTTCGGGCTCAACCATGTCAAGTGGCAGTCCGAACACAGACTCACTCTCTCTCTCTCTCGCTTATTAAAAAGTTCCAACTACTGTGAGAATGTGTGTGTGGGTGTATGTGTACACGCAGAGAAAACACAAGTAACTCTAATCACAAACAACAGGCGGATGTGTAATTAGCCAGCATCAGCATCAGTCGTTGTTTAATGGGTTAATTGCAACGCGGTTTTCCATATGGCAAGACACGTAACGGTTCATTTTCCTCTTCTCTTAATCGTAATGCAAACATGGCAAGTTTATTGTTGTTAAAATAGTTAACCATCAAATTGCTTTTTAAATTTTTGTTGAAAGTATTACAGAAATAAAGGGCTTGTTGTCGATATTAATCGATATTTTGCCAGCAAGAACAGAACAAGAAATAGATTTATGCTTATTAAAAACTCAAGCATTAAACATTAGCCAAGATTCGCAGTTTTTATAGTTTTAAGAAGATATAAATAATAGAGAATTACTTTGCTATCGAAATTAATCGAACCTTCAAATCTTTGACGCTCAGACTGGCGATTAATCAAATTTTAATCGATTTAATCGAAAATTTGAATTTATCTTTTCATTAGTTTTGGTTCGTTTTTTTATTTTTGCTTCAAATTCAAGGACTTTGTCATGTCCAATGCCCCAGGTTTTGTCACTGTACAAATTCCCGTAATAAGGGGATTGGCTGAGGGCTTTTCTGCTAAGCGTTTGAGGCGTTTAGTGCCCTCGGCTGACTGTACGGAAACAGGGACAGGCGTTGTACAGTTTCAAAAAATATATACGCAGACATATGCCACGTGTGTATGTGCGGGGATACCTTGGATCCTGGCACAGAGCAGCTCCCTGACCCACTATCCACACACACAGACCTGGTGTGCGGCCCTTTTAATTAGCAACCCAAATGCACACACATAACATTTATGCAAATTGTAAAGATGCCGAGGCTGGCGAGCCGTGAAGCATATTATTCTTTACTCGCTGGCCTATTCGGAGGTATTTATATTTAATTAACGAGTTCTCGGAGGCAGCTTCGGTTTCACTCTCAGTTTGGGCAACTTGCTCCTGGGGTCTGTCATTTGTGATGGATGTGAAGAGGCGGCTGCAGCTGCCTCGGCTTAAGGTTAAGCAGCATCTGCATTCAGACTCTAAATGGTGGCAGGTCGGAGGGTAATCCAGGGTCAATGCAGCTGAAACTGAGGCGGGAAATCGTGTGGTTACCTGGAAATAGCTCGTTAGCACTGAGAGTGATTACCAGGTAAATATAAATCCCAGCAAATTCGCGTTAAATGAGCTTAAACCGCATTAAGTCAAATGCAAATTGAAAACGGATGCCACAGTGCGTATGCGCGATATTAGCAATAAGGAGCATCACACATACGCACTGTTGTCTTTGAATTTGTTAGCATTTATCTGCAAAGCCACATCGAAAACCATTCTTAAATCCTTTCTACTCAATTTAAATCACTGAAAATACTGTCAATCTCAAAATTTGAATCGAAAATCCATACTAACACGTGTAGAATACAAAGAAGTCACAGTAGTTCGTTGACATCGAATGCAGCTGCTCAAGTATTCATTTCCGTAAATAATTTCACGGTTTGCCAATCAATTTTATTTGCCGTTAAAAACAACAACAACAACAACAACAAGGTTTTCCCCATATTTTTAGAATTCTGACTTCCTGAAACACTTAAAGGTGGTGTGCGTGTGTGTGCACAACACTAGAGACCTTTTCTAGTGTTCCACTTTCTATATTTTTTCGATTAACTTTATTGCACTGAACAAAATAATTTTAGGTTAGAAATCGATTAATAATAATGTTGCTGAGATGAACTAGAGTTATCGATGAGATCTTAAGCACAAATCGATTTTCACCGATACTTGTATCAAAATAATTTAAATTTCCTCTTATTTTTTATGAAGCAAAATTTATAAATTCAAACTTTTAGAGGTGTTTAAATCGATTATTATCGATGTTTCTGATATGTAGCTAAAAGAATCGACATTTTCAATATCTTTGCAAACAAAATTTGATTTTAAATCGTTAAACATCGATGAAGATGATGATTACAATTTGTACAATTTGTTAAAAATGCCAAATGAATATTAAATACATTAATTCATAATGAATCTGATGTTATCAAATATTATTATCTTTTATTATTATTATTAAATTATTATATTATAATTTTATCTTTTGTTATTATTGTTTATTATTATTTTAAAATGTTCAAAATGTTTTTAATATGTTTCCTTAGCTTTAAGCTGTCACAATATATGACTTTATTTTGCTGTTTTTTGGTGGCTTTCGAAGGCTCACTTGACTTTCGGGGCGGAACCAACCCTTTCCCCGAATAAACTTGTGAATTTCCCGGGCATTTTTCCGCTGATTGTTTGCATAGGCCGCGTGGGTGTGAGTGTGTGCGAATATCCCGATAGATCCCCGGCTTGGGGCCGATAATTTATGCCGCTGCTGACTGACCCAAAATCGAGAGAAAACTTCACCGAGTGGAGCTGGGGCAAGGGCGGGTGAGGTGAACTGAAGTGGCACTTGGACATTGGACATTGGACAACGTTGAACGTTGGAACGTTGCGCTGGGCAACAAACTAACACAAAAACTGGCCAAAGGGAGCCAAAAGGAGCCAAGAAATAAATAAAAAGGCGAATGAAATTGGATTTGCACAACTACAACACATGTTTAAGGGCGACGGCGGCGGAATAAAAATGAAAATGAATGAATGGGCCAAGGGAAACGGACAGGAGAACCTTATAAATGTTTAAGCAACAAAAAAAAGCCACCGACTCCGTTCCGCCCTCCAGGACAAAAAAGACCGAGAAAAATTATGGTCAAGAAGTAGAAATAACAGAAAAGGAGCAAGCAAGTGCACTCCCTTTTTTTCCAGAGAATTAAAAGGAAAAGTTCTAGACACAAAAAAGGTATAGAAAATGTAGTAGACGGGAAATCTGGAAAATTGAATTTTCTTTTAATCTCTTTCACTTGTTTGGTGGTTGAAAGGGAGAGACAAAATTCCCCTAAGACGAAAATGACAATTAACTTAAAAGCTGCAATTAATATTTAAAAACATCTATTTCGTTTTGGGGATGTCTTAAAAAGAAAGACTGATAGAATATATCACACAGAGTATTATATCGAAATCTTTCTGGAACTTTAGATATATATAAATTTTTAATACCAGAAAAATTGATATGATCATATAATATTTACGAAATTGAATTACCATTGCATGTCCAATATATAAAACTGAATTTTAATTTATCGAACACAATAGCTAAATATCGATATAAATTGATTTATTAATCTAGAGATGTGAATAACAAATCAAGTTGTATTGATATTTATAGATAATTTATCGCACACAATAGCTAAATATCGATATAAATTGATGCATTAATCTGGAGATATGAAAAATATATCAATTTGTATCGATAATTATCGATAATTTATCGCACACAATAGCTGAATGTCGATATAAATTGATGCATTAATCTGGAGATATGAAAAATATATCAATTTGTATCGATATTTAGCTATTCTATGTCATCCCTAATACAGATACCATTTAAAAAGACTTCGAATGCCCAAAGGAGCTTCCTGAAGTGTATTCCATTTTTTGCCCAAGTGTTTTCCTGCCCCGAGTTTATTCTTTTCACATTTGCTCTGCCGAAGGAGCAGGGGACGGACGACGCAGTGGCGGGGGGTCAAAGGATGTGGCCAAGTGGAAACTGGATGGAGGCTGGATGGGCCCTGATGTGCTGTGCTGTGCCTGTGTTGTCCTGGGCGGCCACTTGCGGCATGTTGATCTAGCTGTTAAGGCGTTTGTAATGACAGGGATAAAGTTTTATGACAACAGCCGCCGGGCCGAAACTTTGACTTTCACCTCCTTTCACTCAAGTCCTAACATAGTTTGTTCCCAAAGCCCGAATACGGGAAGGATAATTAACGCAGCCAAAAAAGTAAATAAATGGTTCTTTTCCATACAATCAGTTTGAGTTTCTTTCGCTGGAAATTGATTCAAAGTCAAAGTCAAAGCCAAACAGGAAGCTGGAAAGCAGTTTTAACTGAAATTTCCACCTGTGATAAAGTCAACTCTGGCCACGTTTTAATATCTGCCAAGCCCGATATTGACTTTGGCCACAAAGCCTCCTTTTTTCATTGTGAACTGCAAAGCCTCCTTTTTGCTTGGACTTTTCTAGGAAACAGTCGGCAAACAAGGTATATTGAATTTTAGCGCAAGGTGAGACAGTTTTTAACGACAAGTCACTGTTTTCTTTGATTCAAAAGGAGGCAGGATGGTTTTTAGCAAGTTTTCCTCTAACTCATGTTATTATAACTATTTTCCTGTATAGAGAAATTATCCTTAAGAGAACCTTACTCCAAGCAAGCTACGACAATGACTTTTCCTCTAAGTAATCACTTTCCACAAACTGTGCAGCAGTCTCGGAACAATATAATGAACACGGATTTTCCTAGAGAAAATAAAATAAAATAAAAGAGGAAATTCAAGAATTGCGAAAGAAAAGACCATTATAATTCGATAGTTCAAGACTATAAGGCAGTCATGATTGTTCCTGAATGATTTTGAGAAAATAATAACTAAATTGTTGGCAACGGACTCCGTAAATTGGCAAATGGCATAATGATGCCGGAAGTATCCACTCGGATTTATATTTATTTATTGATGCTTCCTTCCGTTTGATTGCCAGCTTATTGGCTTCCTTCCCGCTCCACCCTTCATCCTCCACCCTTCATCCTCCATCCCCGCAATGCATATTCTGCTGACAGCTCCGGACTGGGTCAGGCCAGGAGTAGTAGCTCGTAGTTCGCAGTTCGTTTGTAGTTGGAATAAAAATTGATAGTTTCCCAGCGGCTACACCACTTTCAGCCGGACACGAACGGGCTTCATCCGGCTCTGGAGGGGGCAGCGGGGGAGATGTCATCGCCATAGTCCCTGCGGTTGATGGCCTTTTGTGAATAAATATATAAATACATATATATATATACTTCCCTCTCCAGCGATATTTTCGATTTAAGCTATTTAAGTTTGTGTGCAAGATTTGAACCTTTGCCAGCTTCGACGATGCTTTGAAATCCCAACGATTTTACATTAAATTTCTTAATGATTCCCAACCATTTATGGTTATTTATTTGCTCAATTAGAAGTAATTATATTTCTTTGCTCTCAAATAACAACTAAAGTCGTTCATAAACAATTCCAGTTCTTTTGACAACCAAAGTTGCCTCCAAGATGTGTAATTTACATGATTCCCAACCAGTTCTGATTGCATTTTTTTAGAGTTTGTTATGAAATTATAACCTTATATATATATTGTAAGATTGAAGGGTTCTATTAATAATTTATTTCACTTTATAGCTTTACTCTTGCTCTCTATAATTCGCAACCAGTTCTGACTGGCTTCTGACTGACATCTTTTAAAAGTCATTTGTAATTCTACTCTTTTCGCTTTCAATTAAATAAACCCGCCTCAGGCTTGACCGAGAAGTTTCCTTCTCTCTTAAGCGACGTGCAGCCACTCGATCCCCATCCCTTGGCCCCCCTCCTGGCCAGCATCCAATTCTAATTAATCAATCGCTAATTGGTGCCCATTGCCAATATTAATTGATTCCACTACAGACACTTCCCTGGCCCTGGCTGGGGCGCATTAAGATGCCTCTAATTGTAATTGGACACATGCATGAGAAGCTGCTGCTGCCGCCTCCAGTATACAGGATACAGGATACAGAACACAGGATACGGGATACGGGTTACGGACTACGGTATCGGGAGCCGGAATCGAGAAAACTCCTAGCTGGGAGGGAAGGATAGTTTGCTGGCTTCAGGAGCTGTTAATTGGTCAATGAAGAGCGACAGTTGCTCTCAACTGAGCAGGCTCCATTAAGCATTACCTACCGTCATTGGGTGTCATTTGAAAATGTTTGCAGATCAGTTATATGTATATCCTATACAAACAGTTCAAAATAATATTTAACTTTAAGGAAGTTATGTATAAGGCTTGACCTTGAGCTTATGCTGCCCCTTTTGTTCAGTTTTCGCGGATAAATAGCTTACACCGAAAAGGATGTTTCTCACAGGAACTCAACTGTGCACAAAGTTAAAAGGGAATCACAGTCGGCAATGAATAATACTCCTCCCGCATTGAATAATCCAAGAGAAGAACAATGACGACGCGACAGTGTTGATTGCAAAATATATGTACATATATATATATTCCCACCCAACAACAGCGCCTGGGAAAAGGGAAAAAGCCGTGAGCTGTGGGCCTTGGGTGTGTGTAATCAGTTGTCGGGCGGCGGGCATCGTCTGTCAGGGCATTGGCGCCCGAGCAGGGCCTAAAGCCAAGCTGTCAGCCGGAGGTCTTCATCACTGTCAACTCGAGCTGTGTGAATCATTATCGCGATGTTCCCGACAGTGTGTTTGGGGTTTTTTTTCGCTTCGCGTGATTTTAAAGCGCCAAAAATAAATTCTATTTATTTTATGTAAACCTAACAAATTTGTATTTTAATTATACAAACGTTAAGATTTTTCAAACATTTGTAATTGTTAGAGCGATCGGTGCACGTCAGATCATGTACAACTCGTTTTATAGTGTGCCCATATTTTGTAGTGTGGCATTTGCTTTTTAACTGTTTGTACAGTTTGAACAATGAACGCCGCTCAGACACAGACACAGAGAGAGATATGTTAATTATAAATATATAACGATTTATCTAATAATATTATTAAATAATGCGATCAGCGCATGTCTGATCATGTCGAATTCGTTTTATAGTGTGCCCGTATGCAATCATAGTGTGGCTTTTGGCCTTCAACTGTAAGTGTGACCCTTCTCTCTCTCTCTCTCTCTCTCTTTCTACTCTCTACTTGAAGCTGAACTTTAACACAGGTTTTCAGTTTCAGTTTGCCCGTTTTTTTTTTTTTTTTCGCTCTCATGCTCATTTCGGAAGCTGAAAATATTTTTAATTAAAATTAATTTCACATAATAAAGAGCCAGCCAGCCAGTTGAAGTGCCAACTGCGACGGGATTTGGCCAGAAATGGGGCCGAGGAGGCAGGGGAGGCAGCCGGAAGCATTTCAAGCGACTGTCAGGCTGGCGTGCCACTTCATTTGTACTATTTGCACCAGAAGAACCCCCTAACCAACCCCTTCCCCCACGCCGGCGTGCAATTCCTACTTCGCAGCACTTGTGCGATGGCATTTAAATACCAGCAACATCAGCCACGTTGCACTTTAACGACGACTAAGGCGAGGGCTACGGCTCCGGCTCACGGCAGTCCACGTTACCGGAGCTTACTTTTATTGCACGCAACAATTTCGTGCACATTTTTATCCCTCAATGCACTCGAAAAAAAAAATGTTCCATGGATGAAACAATTAATGCATAGCCTTAAATGAAAAATTCTTTCGTAAACTCTAAGAAAATCATTCCAAAAGAAGGACTCATCAGGAAACGATATTTTTAACCCTCCAGAGATGTCACAGAGTTTATAATAATAGAAAGTCTAGGCTGTTATTTTCTGGCAGTGTAAAAGTTGTGGGTTGAAGAAGAACGCTTCCGGGGCTGGGAATGCTTCGCTTTCTGTGGGAAACAACGTATTGTGTCCGCCATAAGCGACCCCAATTGCAGTGCCACGGAGCAGCAGCAGCGCAGCCAAGGATGCGGCAGATTGCCAGGACTGTCTTCCTGGGTAGAGAGGGGAATATCCTGGCGGTACAATGACACCTGAAACTGACTCTATATCGGGTGAAGATGAAGAAATGTGTCAATGAAACGCGTGCAAGTTCAATCAAAAGTAATGGGATTGTGATTAAACCCTAATTTAAATTAGGCCACCGAACAGCAGATTGACGCAAATGGAAGTTAGCATAACATCCATTATTGTTGAGCTCAAATTTTTTTGCTTTATTATTATTTAGCATGACAGATATTAAACATTACTTTTGCATTTGCCTGTTTTTCACTCACTGCCTGCCAAAATTCCGATCATTAATCACCATTAAACTAGACCAGAGCGACGCCTACGGACTTTGCCATTACAGTGACGGCGAGCCTTGAAGGACCCTGAAAACATTGATTTTGTGTTCTTCATCTGACATTATTCACTGTAACGCTTGCTGGTCACCATTTTGACTAGACGTCCTTCCATTTGTCATGGGCTTATCTTGGCCAAAACATATTTCCGCACTTACTTCGGTCTCCGGTGCAAGTGACATTTGCAAAACCAGTCGAAAGGCTTTCCCGAAGCTCCCCAAATGCAAAATGCATTGACAGGCCCAGGCTTGTTTCCTCTCTACTTTCCAGGATAAATCATAGGCTGTGTAATTTGTCAATTACTATCTCCACAATGTACTCCAAAGTGTTGGGATATGTTTATAACACGGAGGCAAATGCCAAGGCTTCCAAGAATAACTAGAATCGTGTGCGACCTTTGGCAAATGTTGTTAATCCAATTAATTGTCATACATGGTTCGTTGATAAACATCAAATTGGAGAGACACTATTTTGGTTTCCCAGGATTTCACGCGAACAGTTGATATATTCTCGCATCGATAACTTATCGGTTTTAATAGCTAACTAACACGAACACAACTGTACCTCGTAGAGTTGCATGGTAATGACTCAAAAAGCAAGCAAAGGCTATAATTTTTCAAAACAACAACAATATAGAGATTAAACCTGCTCTCTTCTTTTATTGATGAATATGTCGGAATTCTTTTAAAGAAAAGCTGTAACCTTAAAATGTTCAAAAACCTATCGATTGATTTTTTATAGCCCGATAAGCAGTGACTAAGTGAAAATTTCCCTGCACACACCTGTACTTGTTGTGCTATTTTTTAAAACGCACAAGAAAAGGGCGTTACAAAAGTGTCACCTGAAGCTGTTAAATAATGATAATGAATAATAATAATAAAAATTAATACGATAACGGTGCGTATACGCAATACAGTTTATCAAGCGACACTCGGTCAGCCAACTTAATTCCCTTCAGTGGCTTTTTTCCCCAGACTTTAAGCGCTAAGCCAGCCGACAGCCGACAGGCGACAATAGCGACTCCCTCAACAGGGAGAAAGTAACTTTAATTATTGATTTTTATTTGGGCTCCGGGACAAGGCGGTTCCAGTATGTTCAGTATGATGTATCTCTCCCTCCCCTCCCTCGCCCCATCGCTCTTTGTATGTGCGACACATTTTTATTGTAGTTTCTGCTGCTGCTGTTGCTGTTGCTGCTGCTTTACCTTAATTACGTTAAATCGATATTGTGTGAGGTTAGAGATGAAGCTGCAAATGGAGTACCGAGAGCTTAGCCCTCAAAAAAAAGAAGAGAGAGCCGAGCCGAGCCTGCCATTAATTCGGGGTCCGAATGATGGCCCCGCAGGTGCCACACAACCGCAGGCACTCCATTTATAATTCAGAGGGGCGAGACAGCAACAAAATGCTCTTGTTGATTTGTTTAAATGAGGGGGGAGGGACCTTGATAAATAGACTTGGGGGTGGGGGGATTTTTTCGGTGATTAGGCGAAGGTAACACTGGTCAGAGATCAAGAACCAGTTGGGAATTTTATGGAGGCAGTTCTGTATATATTATTATTTATTATCACTCAACTCAAGGAAATTGTTGCTTCAATTATAAATATGTGAGAATTCATTTAATATTCTCATAAATATATAATTTATTATTTGTTTTATTTTCAGTGTGCCCGTATATTAACGATCAATCGCAATGTGGCATTTGATTTTAAAATAAACAATACTAGTTTTCATTGGTCCTACGAGCTCTTAAGAGCTTCTTGGGTCCTTGATTTTTCGCTTCATTTGAGACATATTTTTATTTCGTTTAATAATAGATTTTCAATAGATTTTTCGCTAACAGCTTTTCCGCTTCGCTGCAACGCGCACGCACACGCACACGCACAGTCGCGTCTGTCAATTGAAATTGCAAACACGAAAATGATTATTATGATTATTTGGTGTGACAATCAATCCGCGCTTACTTACACGCCTTCACACAGGTGTGTGCATTTTGCACACCTGATTTTAATTGACGGACCAGTGATTCCCACTCGAGGTCTTCCTGATTTCCGCTGACAGCTCCCGCCGCATTTTAATTACGGAATGCAAATTGCCCAGCAAGCACGGGGCACATAATTTGCTCATGTAGCAGCTAAGTAGTCTAATAATACCTTTAATTTGAAATCGGTTCATAGTTTGATTAGGTGCTTGTCATATGGGAAAACAGGAGCTAGAACATTGGGCTCAACATGTTAAAAGTGGGGCTTCCCTAGTAGTACTTAGTAGAGGTGTTTTTCTTGTTTATCTTTTGTTTTTCAAAGAAACTCTCCCTATCAGCTAAGGAGAAACTCGCTCTCTCGTTCGCTACGTGGAAAAGAGAGCGAGAGAGTGGTATAGGGTTCGATAGTTGGGCCTGTATTATAGTTCCAGCTTGAAAAACCGCGAAAAACCTCCAAAAAACACTCTGAAAAATCCCCGAAAAAAAAAGCAGAAAAAAACTTTGAAAACACCCTGAAAAACCCCATGAAAACACCCTTAAGAAACCCCTAAAAAAAAAGCCTGGAAACCCCCCGAAAAACTCCTGAAAAATCCCCGAAAACCCCCTAAAAAACACTGAAAACCCCTGAGAGACCGCTGAAAAACACTTGAATAATTCCTTAAACCCCTCGAAAACCCCCCAAAAACTAGGCACAGCAGAGGGTGTGATTGAAAATCAGCAGGGATCGGACAAGCTGCTATTATTAGGCGGAGACCCCGTGGCTTTTATGACTCATTCTGATAAATTCGTAACTTTCTCTTTTCTCGCCTGCGGCTGGAGCGCGTAATTAGTCGTACTGTGTACTCATATTTGCCTGGAGCAAACATTAGCCCCATCTAGGAGCCAGCCAGCCAGCCACTACTGCAACCCCCCAACAGTGTCACCACTCACACCCAGCTAACCCCTTGGTGCCGCGGAGCAGGAGCAGGAGCAGGAGGAGGAGGAGGACTCCACTTCACACCGCTTTCCACACTCTCCACAGTCTCCCCTCGAGTTGCGTGAGTTTTCGGCAAAATGAAAGTTCGGGGCGGGAGAAGGTTACATGTGTCACCTACAAACCCATTCTGATTTCTCGAGTTTCGTTTTCCTAACCAAGATGATATGCCCGACTGGCTGCCGAAAGATAAGATATACATATTATATACACAGAATATACACAACAAAAATGGAAGTACTCTCGGTATATTCCAAAAAATATAAGCAATTTAACAGATATTATTTAAGATACTAATTTTCCATGAAGTGGGAATGTCATTACTGATTCTTGCTTGAAAGAATTCATATTAAATTGAGAGTAAGAGACTCTAATTGATTCCAGTAACCAGAGATGCTTGGAACCACTGCCTGAAGGTAATTTCGCGCACTAAGCTACCCCCTTTTCTCGCACACTGCACACAAGAGGACTTCGAGGAAGAATAGAGCAGAGCAGGGCAGAGTCGAGTAGTGTATAATATAGGATAATGGAGCCTTGTCAACGCCCACCAAAGATAGGCGATGGAGAGAACAGACGCCGCTCCGCACCGAGTCCGTCATAATTAGTTGGACAAAAGAACTGGCCGCGGCGAATGGGCTGTGAGATACAGATGTACAGATACAGATACAGCTACCCATACAGAGGGTTATGGATAGATGGATGGATAGATGGATGGATGAATGGATGGCTGAATGGATGGTTGGTTGGCGTTCCTTGGTTATACTCGAACAAGTGGCTTTGTTGCGCGCGATTCTTAAATGCGTGTTGATTGAGCCTATTAAGTATACGCCCTGTTGGCCTCCCCCGCAATTAATTATGCAACAACAATGGCCCCGTCTCAGCTCAGCTCAACTCCCTCCTACTTGTGGGCTCAATTTTATGATTGATTAATCCATAAATATTAGATCAATAAGAGGAAGCAGCGGGCGGCAGCAGGACAAAGTTGCGGAAATCTTTAAATTCTTATAGCACACTTTGCCGGGCATTCGCCAGTCGCAAGTCGCAAGTCAATTTAAATGTCAATAAATATCCAGAGGGAGCTTCCACTTCCCCTTCCCCTTCCCAGGAAAAGGCATTCCCCGTCATTCGAGTGCATTGACTTCGACGCCTTAATGGCTTTTTGAGTCGTCGAGTCGAGTCGAGTCGAGTTGAGTTGAGTTGAATTTTTCTTGTTTTATTTTTATTTTTATTTTTTTACTTTTTTTTTGTGCAAGGTGGAAAAGCGTGTGGAAAATATATATATGTACATACATACATATATGACAGGAGTTGGGGTTGGAAAAACGCTCAACAACAGCACACATGAACGCGCTGGCATAGACAGGCAAATAACAATAAGCAAAACACACGCATCACAAAATTCTGTGCAAAAAGCGGGAGAGGGGGAGGGGGAGGAGCGGGGGGAGCGGAGTGGCTAAAGCCCAAAAGGGAAGCAAATGCACTGAGGGAAAAAATACAGAAATATTTTAATATTATGATATGGTAACTCGCAAAACTTCAAGAATAAATGGTCAAAACCAAGCGATATAATAACAAAGTTTTAGGGGAAATTTCAAAATTATTGCTAATCCTTAATTATTAAATAGTTTTATTACTATTATTCGGAAAACAGACAAATTAAATACTCTTCAAATATGTTCTCAATTTTAATGCTATTCAAAATTTGTTAAATTAAAATTTCACTGTTTCAATATTTTAATATTGACATCCGACTTTGCTTGCTAGTAAAGTTTTCAAAAAATCATAAAATATATTTCTTACGATTAAAACCTGTAGCATTTTTTTGCCGTGTACTGCTAGAGATGGAAAAAGAAGAAAAACCATAAACGTAAGACGGAATGCCTTCGCCACATATAATCCCTGGAAGGGGCGGGGCAAATCTTTTTCGATCATTTCTCCAAATCAATTATTACACGAAAATGCCAATTCCAAAGATTCCCATGCGCCGCACAACAACAACAACGAGAAATAAATAAATAAATCTCGCTCAAAAATTCCCTTTACGCGCCGTGATTGACAAACTGAATCCGCCTTGCCTCAACGCTTGACTTGGCCCTATATGGATTGGCCTATTAACCGGGCCAACACACCGCGAGAGACGAGGAGAGAGAGAGTGAGAGAGAGAGAGCGACAGCAGGTGTAAGCAGGTGAGAATCCGGTCTGTGGGTGGCAAGAGCACGAATTATTTGTTATTGTGGCCGCCGCTAAGCAGCAGAAGGCCAAGTCAAATTGGCTCATTTATCTTATTTCACTTTGGCTCCGACTCCGGCTCCGGCTCCGGCTCTATATGCATGGATTTCCAGGGAAGTATTTTGAGGCAAGGACCGCTCCTAATGACCCACCAACACACGCACACTCACACACAGTGTAGCTTTAAGACGTGTCTGGTAATATAATATTAATGCTACTTTTAAGCTGGAGAATACAGAATGAATATCTAGGACATTCATTCAGAGAAATGAATTTTCACAAATTAAAGGTGAGCCAAAAGCCTAAGCGAAGTCAGTCTTTCCAAGACATTTCCACGTTGAAGTATGTTAGCAACACCTTAATACGTATTTTAAAGGCAATACTTTGTAGCTTTTTCAATGTTATCAAAAAATATTGGATAATATTATCTCTTTATGCGATTCTATTGATTTCATATATCAAACGAAATATTTATCGGCGCAACATAAAAGGCAACAATTCGTAGCTCCCAATCACATTAAAATATTTTATCGATATATTATCGAAAAACATTAAATAATGCCAATTATCTTGGTTCAAAAGTATACCATCTCTATAAGGTACTAAGAGCTAAAATATTTTGCTTTATTTATATTTTTGTTTATTCTTATAAATCTAAACACATAAATTTTTATAGATTTGATTGATTTGTCCTTGAAATTCACACCCGTTGACCATATTTTTTTTTGTATTTAAATAACACAACAAATATCCAGTTTGGCCTTCAAATCGTTAGACTTGTTCATGAACTTATACAGTGCAGCCCATAAATATTTATACGCACAGACGCGACGACAGGATTTGACTGCCATTTGCACATTTACCCAAAAAAAAAGAAAAAGAAACAAAAAAACAAAGAAAAAACAGATAAAAACAGAGAGAACACCCAACAGTTTTTGGTAAAAAAGTTGCAAATGACATTTGTCTCTCCCTCTGTGTGTGTGTGTGTGTGTGATATAGACCCGATTTGAATGATTTTAAACACATTAGCATATAAAATACATATGTTCGCATCGGCCTCCCTTTTTTTCTGTCAAAACTTCTCTCCTCTTGGCCGACTTTTCATGGGTGGCAGCAGCCGTAGGAGCAGAAGCGTGGCGTCGGAATGGAATGAATTTTCCGACAGCAATTTTCAGCATAAACATTCTGGCAGACAGACAGCACACAGGCACACACACACACTGCCGCACATATGTATGCTGCTGAAGTTGAAACAAAATGTATTTAAATACGCACACAGATGCACTGCGAACATAAAAACTAGCTCAAAATGAAAAAAAAATATATATAACAATTAATTATGTATTAATTATTATATTATGTAATTATTAAAATTATGTAAACATTAATTTCTAATATAAATTTGCAGTGACTACTTTGTAAAGTCAGCATCAACAGCCAAGTCAATCTAGACTTTCTTGACTCTTTGTCTTTCTTTTTCACCTATAAATCACATATATTTCTGATCAGCATCAACAGGCGAAACGATCTAGTCATTATACATTTTTTGTAAATTTTCTTAATATATTTTATCGTTAAAAATTCTCAAAAATGTTTACAAAAATTATAATTTTTCAAAAATTTTAATTCCGTATGCAGATTTTTTAATGAATTAAAAACCAACACAGAAAAGCTTTCGGCATCGAAATGAATTAATTTTTGGCTCAGTTATGATCGATTTTAAACTACAAGGCATACTTGTTATTTGTTTTTTAATGTTTTAACGCTTTTATAACTCAAAATACAGTTTTTTTTTTACTATATTCATTTAAAAACATTTTTTGTAACTAACTGAAAACATGGTTAAAGCTTCTATAGAATAAAATATCTCTTTATCTGAGTATTTTTTTGCCTCTTCATATGCGAGTATGTGAGTAATTTTTCATTTTGGACAGTTGGGAGCAGAGAAGAATCCTAATGCGGTAGCACAGGATGCTGTACTGTACACATCACTATTTAATTTTTCTTTGAAATAAATCCTTATAAAAAAAGCCCACAGCATGCCCAAACAAGAAACAAAAAAAGGCAGAAGGTTGCCTTTCCTCTCTCTCTGTAGCTCTGTTTATTCCTCGTTGCGGAGTATCCAATTCCTGGCAGATGAGAGTGCAGCCAGATGCATCTGCAGGCCACTTAAGTCTGAGTTGTTTATTGATTTACTTGGCCTTCTGCTGCTCCCTCTGCTCCCTCTCCTCCATTATTTTGGGCAAAAGAAATTTGAATGCCAGTTTGGCCAGCAAGCTCCCCTCACTTTCCCTTTTCCACTCGGCTTTTATTTCATGTATTTTGGATGGATTCAAGCTGTGCTGTTTTAGGGTCCAGGAAGTCATGACTCACGCCTTAATATAATCAGTTTTTCCCATTCAATTAGAATCGTTATCGCTATCGCTATCGATGGGATCTTTCGCTCGCTCTGGCTTAATAAACTTCATTCAGATTGATCGCTTTATCGCATTTATGGCTGGATTTATCAACACTCCTCGACTTTATGAGACAGACGAAAAAAACCAGTCCCCCGTTCACGTTTTATGACCCTGCAATGATTATATATCTATGCCCGATAGACTTGTGCCCGACCTCGGATTCCAGCGAAACCATTCAATCCTTTTTGCATGGCTTATTTTTCATGCGATTCACTGGCCCCCGGATGCACTCCGGCCGCCACCCCGGAAAGCACTCTGCGAAATTCAGCAAGGAATTTGCACGGAGATTATGCAAACATCTCGATTTCGCAGAATTCCCAGTCAAACGAAGCCTTCCTCCTATTGTTTCAAAGTTGATAAATCAATCAATTGTATGTGCGGGAAAATATGTGCGGACTTGGCCGTGACTAAAAGTATGCTATGATTCAAAGTATGCTGGAAATCGGAACATACTTCTAGGCACTTTATTGCATCAATTTTCCAGGCAAATTCCATAATTTCTTATAGATAAAATATCTACTCATTAAAGTAGTAAATTCTCGACGGTAAATATACAGGGTCTTTGCAGTGCGAAAAAGTGTGCTATAAATATTTCATACTTTCCGGCTCCCTCTTTGAGCGGGTAACCAAGGGAAATGCTATAACTTCTTATAGATATCATAATATTAACTAAAACCTAAACGTTAAATTCTATGAGGACAATGTTTAATTATATTCATATTTAGATTTTTCCAAAAACATATTCGATTGATCAACAATATCATTTTTATATTAAAGGTTACTTATGACAGCCGTGGGGATAAATGGGACCAATTAAGGCCATTTAACTCTTTTCTTTTTTTTCTTTGGGGAAACACAAAACAAAATGTTTCCACTTAAATCACATAAAAGGGAAAAAGAGAAAACAGCGGGATGGAAAAGGATAAAATAAAAAGGAAATGTAAGAATAAAGAGTTGGTCCGCACAGAAAAACAGAGACGAAAAGTGAAAGCGTTAGCGCAACTGGACATCAGCAAAGCAAAACCAACAACAGCCAGAGGTCCATAAACAAATAAAACAAATATATATAACATGTATATATATAACATGTATAAGTAAAACAATATGGGAAAACAACAAAGGGTGGAGGGAGCCACGTCCCGCCATCGGCATCATCACAGAGCTTTAAAAATTTCAGTTATAAATAATGGAAAACCAACAAACAAACAAACAAACTGCAAACAAGAAAAATGGTTTTTTGGGAGCGGAAAAAAAAAACACAACACCGTCACGTAAATGGGGGAAAAAAATAAAGTATAATAAAAATAAAATGCATCCAACACAGTTTTTTTCAGTGAATTAAATATGAAAATCGAACTGAAAAGAACTCAAAACTGAAACTGAACCGAAACACTTATTAAGATAACACCACCGACAAGAGCAACAATGACCAGATGAAATCTATCAAAGCTAGTGCTTACAGAAAACTAAAAAATATTTAAATATATGAAACATTTTAAAAGAGAGGAAATGGAGGGGAAATTGTTTTATATGAGGCAGAGTGAGTAAAGGGGAATTTTGCATATTTAATTTAGAATTTTGAGTACGTAACGATTAAAGTTGAGCTTGTTTTAGTACAAAAAGAAAAGCTAATGTCTTTTAGAAAAATAAAAAAAAATAAAAACAGAGAGCTCTCTTGCAAGCCTTGCCTGCCATGTACAAGCAACAGCGAACGGGAGAGGTTCTCTGAGAGAGCAATAAAACCACGAGAGTAGCCGCACTTTAAAGATTTCTCTCGCCTTCGTTCTGTTATCCTCTCTTTCTCTTTCTCTCGCACATATACACTTTTAGGCCTTGCCAGCTATGTACAAACAATACCACGAGAAAGGTCGCTCTCTTAAGTTTCCCTTATGGCCTTGAGACCGCTCTCAACCGAATGACAAGAACGCATAAATAAATACGCAAAAGATCTTCTGTGTAAGTGAATATTTCTTTAAAAATACAATTACTTAGCTTCTTAGAACGATTCATGATGAATCGCCTGCGAAATGATAATTCATTCATGAATTAGTTGCCAGCTGAAAGATGTCAGCTTTGATTTTTATTAAGCAGAGCAGGGGACAGGGAACAGCCAAAAATCCGATGACAACGAACGGAAATCGTGCCAGAGGGAGAGAGAGGGACAGTGGGGTGCCAGGACATGGCGAAAAATTAAATTAACAGGCCAAGCAATTTCGACCACTCCCTCACACCCACTTCTCTTCACTTTGCCCGGCCAAAGTCCTGTCCATTTTTCCGTTCTTTTTTTTCGCCTGATTTTCCTGCTTTTCCTCCTGGCCATCAGCCATCAAAATATTTGTATATATTAGGCAGTGGGGAGCAACAAAGGAAAATATGTGGAGCAAAACGCCAAAGGACATGGCCGGCATTTTTGATTTTGTTTACATTTGGCATTTTTCATATTTTTGTTTCTTCTTTTTTTTATTTTGTGTTCGCTTCACTTCTGGAGTTGTTTTCCTCCGCAGGGCGAAGGATGACAAAAAAGAAAAAGGGGAAGACCAAAAGCGTAGCATACATTAGAGGGGCGGCCAGGACATAAAGGGGATAAAGGAGTCGGACGCGATGCAGATCAACGCAATCAATTAAATAACATTTGTGCAAAATCTACTAAAATATTTCTCCTTCGATATTTTCGATTTTTGTGCTAACGTATCGAAATAATCGAAATAGTTCCCTGGCTGAGGCCAAACAACAATCAAAAACGAATCGCAACGAAAACAGCAATTTTGAGTCCCTGAAAAACAATCTTGTGACACACTCGCACAAGCCAGAAGAAGAAAGCGTAAAAAGGGCGCTAAGGATAACGCAGCAGGATGGGGGAGAAAGGCAAGGCAAGGCAAGGAAAGGAAAGGAAAGGCGAAAGGGGTGGCCACAAGGCAGATGTTACCCTCTTAGCAAATGCAAGGACACCGATGTCCTCGGGCTGAGTGTGTGTGGCACGGAGAGAAAAATGTAAAAACGAACACCGAACTAGTGATGTATATCGATAAAAATATCGCTTTAAATACTAATTTATCCGTTTTTTTGTTATTACAAGAAGTCGATAAATCAAATGGAACTTCGATATAGCAGCGATTTGTATATATACATTTTAGCGATACATGTCGACATTTTCTGTCATCTCTATTTTGAAGCAAACTCATCGCTTGGTTTTTAATTTACATTCGAGACATGCGAAACTTTATTAGAACTTTCTGGGAGAGCTTATAATATATTAAAACAGTTGTACAAATGGGACTCTAACGACCATTTCCTAATTATTTTTTGAGAAGCACTCGATGTCCTTTTCTCTAGTTTTCTTTTCTTCCGTTTTTCCCCTGGAGATCGGATAGTGTAGAGGGACCTTCGAGGGGAGAGGGCAAGAGGCCAAATCGTAGGCAAAGGCAAAGACGTGAGTTGTCTGAGCTTCTGTCTGGCACAATCAAAACAAGGAGCCTTCAGCCGGGCCAACGCAAGTCTAATTAACTGCCAGATACACAAGGACACTCACTCTCCGGGCCGCAAAAAAGTCGCAAAAGCAAGAAAAGTGAGAGATTTGTGTGGCTGTGAGGTGGTTAGACCTTTGTCATTGGACCAAAAACCTGCTTGAGTCTGCTTTTTAATCCTCCAATTAAATCGAAACCTCCAGGATTCAAAAAGAAAATAAATAAATACGAAATACGAAAAAGTAGTATCTTTTAGTGCCTCGAACTGAGTTCCTCTCAGCTGTAACAGTGTGCGTCCGTGTGACTTTATCTGCTGTCTGTGTCTGTGACTGTGTTTGTATCCGTGTCCGTGTCCGTGTCCTGTCTGTGTGCCGTCGTCCTTGTGCGTACTCAACATTAATTGTAATCGCAATAGAGAGCAATTGTAATGGCAAATGACATAAGTAAGGGGCCACAGCGATGATACTGACAGCGAGAACGATAATTTGGTAACGATAACGATAACGATATAATGATAACGGTAACATAAACCGAAACAACAAAAGCAACAACAGCAATGGCCAGGGCCCAACAACTTAATCAAATTGAATTTGTATTTAAATTGATCGTGTTCTTTATATTCTCACCTGCTATATCTTTAGTTCTTTTTTGCGACTCATCGCGCGTCCTCTTTGGGCTCAAGGATCGTCAGGGATCTCATCATCCTACGGGTGCCATTAGCACCCCAGATTCCAGGTCATCGTCTTCAGTTTCAGTTTCGTATCGAGTTTAGATGGGATTCTTCCAGAATTTAATTTTACACCTTCTTCAGTTAAAGAGGTTTCTGGGGTGTTGTATGTCTTTAAGTTTAATTTAAAGTTTTTAGAGTATCTTTGGTTTATATTTAGATCAGATCATCACTTTCTGTTCTTCTTAATTATTCAGTTTGAAATTATTTATTTATTTTATTATTTATAAGTAGTTGTAATTAAAGTCGATCTCCAGTTTAAGTGTATTTGACAAAATATAGTCCAATGGTGGTAATTTCTTCTTTTCTCCTCGAAATATCAGCTTGAATATATATTTAAAATGGTCAGGAGTTTTGTTGTCATCAATTTGTTGAATCGGGGTCAGATCATTGATACATATTGGATATGTGGATATTTCCTTGAGTTACTTTGTAAAAAAATAACCATCATATGATACCATAATTGTAGCGATTGAAATGCTCGATGAAACAGGATATGTGGGGAATTCCTTGTGATTTCCTTGGACAAGAAGGGTTCTTTGCAGTTCCAAAAGTCGAAATATATTCGTCAAATTATAATTAATTCAATTAAGTTGGAATAAGCACAATATATAAGGTAACGATCTATCGATCTTGTATACAGATCTTATGTATTTAGGTTATAATTGTATTTTAAGCCTAGGATTTATAGATCTATCGATCTGTTTTGATTGGACGTGTTCCTTTTTAAGTTTACTCTGGTGTAGTTGCCATTTCCGTTAATTTCGATAATTTCTGTATCGTTATCGATCGATTAGTTCGATGACGATGACGTGTCAGTTTCTGTTTCAAATTCAGAGTCCGAGTTGCTGGCGTTGCCTTCCCTTTTCGACTTGATTAGCTCGATCAAATACTTAACGATCAGCTTGATCTGATATAGATTTGTGTAGTACTGATCAAGGAAACTGTTCATTCCGATTTCAATATGTTCAACGGGATTTAATATAATATAAATATATGTATATTATTTTTTTTTTATTAAAATTTTTATAGACTTAAAAGCGTACTTTCCATAGCTTTCCTCAATTCGATTCTTATTTGGTTATCGATACTTTGATTTTCGATTTTTGATCTTGTAATCGAAATGAAATGTAAGTAGTGTGTCGCAAATAGTTGTATTTGGTGTGACAAGACTCGTTTTGTGATGATTTTTGTAAATAGTTCAATTTGTTCTATGTGTTTTATCGATTTATAATCGAGAGTTTTCGATTATTTATCACGCAACTTAGTTTATGTTTGGTTTTCGATTAAATATGACATTTAGATATATATTTAAAACATTTACAGTAATAATATGGTATATACTTGCTCTTTGAAGTCAAGTTTGTCGTAGAGATGGTATACTTCGTAGTTAATGTTATCTCTTTCTTTCGATTCTATGTTCTTCCTTCTAATGATATCGATTTCGACAATAATTTGGAAATATCGCCTTCTATTATTTTTGATTCAATCTTGTTGTTATCGCCTTGCACTTTGTCTCTGTTAATGTAAATATGTTTCACTCGATATGTTTACTGTTTTGGGAAACACAAAAAAATTTAACAAAAAAGAAGGGAATTTTTAATTTTAATATATATATTTTTTTTAGATAAAGCACTTTGTAAAATAAACACTCGGCCTAAGCAGGGAAAACGCTTCATTTGGCACTTTGAAAACACACACAGAAAAAAAAGAAATGGCAAAAGCAGCAGCAGTTTTCGCGCCCTTTTTGCAGTTTTGGCGCCAAATAGCAGCGGTCCTGGGATATTTTTAAAATCTGCTTGAATTTCTATTTAAAAATTTGTCACATATTTTTTCTCTCCAATTCAGTTATTAAAACTTTTGTTTTGGAATATTTTGTATGAATTTGAAATTGTTTGGCTTCTGCAGCGGCAGGCAGATTTTGGCGCCCAACGTCTGCCCAAAAGCTGTCTCGGTCCAAAGTGTGCCTGCCACAACTGCTGTTCCCGCTCCTACTGCCTGCTGCTACGGCTGCCACTGCTTCTCCGGCTCCTCCTGCTGCTGCTGCTGCTCCCGGGGTCTTCTCGAGTGCCAACGAACCGCTTCCAACTACCTTCGGCCGCTAACTGGGAGCCCGACGGGCTCGGCGCCTCAATTTAAACCCTTCGCCTTCGGCTGCATTGCAGAAAAGCCGAGCGAGCAGAGCCGAGGCAGGACTCGGAAAGCCCAGCGCCTCCACGAAAGCTTGGCTCGCGACCTGGTTTGCGGCCGGGAAAGAGCGAAAGCTCCTGCGGAGGTGTGTGTGTGGGCAGCAGGCCACTTGTTGCCACGAGCCGGGTGAGCTTTGCCGCTTAAAAGCTGATCTCTAAGTCCAAATACCTCCTCCACAGATGCAACAATAACGACAGTTAATGATAAAGTCTAACAACCAAAGCACTGAAACATCAGGTAACTTTTCTCTGAAGTATAACAGTTTTTAAGGCTTTCAGTTATTATTTTTATCAGCAATTTGGTTACTTTTAATAATTTATTAATGATTTATAATATTAAATAACACAGATAAGAAAAATTCAACTTTTATTTGAATTATTATTATTAGTTTATTACAATTAATTTATTTCTTTTTTAATATTGATCGATTTCAACGTTTAAAGAAGAAAGCTAAATTCGAGAAATCGAAATTTTAATACCCTTCCAGTATGTTAATTTTTTTGAAATATTAAATATTATAAAAATATTTAACCTGACCAATATTTTCAATTTATTTTCATTTGCGCAAACTTTATTATAGTAGTTTTTATAATCAGCGCATTAAATTTATCATTTAGCATTTTTTTTTAATTTTTTCGTAAATTATTTATCTTTTAAGCTCCTCGTAAAATTTTCAAAAGATTAAAAATTTTGTTTTTTTTACCTGCCATGTCAGATGGACTCTGCTGTTGACGCTGATCAAGAATTTATAGCGTCGAAAATACCTCCTTCTCTGCATTGCAAGCTTCTGACTGAAATTATAATACTACAATTTCTGGAGTCTGGGGAATGTTTTCATTTTTCACTACAATATTAATTTTAAAAGTACATATGTATAGGTTTAATGTTAACAAAACTATGTTAATTTAATATACTAGTTAATTTAAGCAACTGCCATTAATTCAAATTAATTAAAATATCGACTACTGACGAGTAATCTTCCAAAATATCTGTATACCAAGCATGTTTTCTGCTTTATGTTCTTTCTTGATACATTTTTGTATCATTCCCCATTAAATAAATATTTATTTGTTTTTTATTTTTTGTATTTCCTAAAATGTGAATGAAAGGCCACTGAAGCCAGAAAAAACCCATCCCACTTTCACCTCTATAGGCTTACCGAGTCTTAGAACCTTATAACCTCTAAAAGCCGTTACCTTTGCCAATTAAACTAGGCAGATACACCTGTTTGCGTTGCGAATTAAGTTCCTCATTAACTTGGAAGAGAGTGTGTGCGTGTGTCAGCTTATTTATGCAAATATTATTGTATACTGAGCGTGTGTGCGAGGTCCCACTCCCGAGGTCCTAATCCCTTGCGCTTCGTCATCCACGCGCCGTGCAATGGAACCCTATCTCTCGAGAGCTGAAAGAATCTTTTTTATGGATGAACTGAATGCGCCGCCGCCCACACCTGCATTCATAAAAAATGCGTTCCTGCCTTACTGAGAATAAAATTCAGATAATTGGATTTCAAGATTTCGCAGAATATTTGCAGTAACATTTCTCGTACATTTTATACATGGAAAAACAATTTAATTGAGAAGGGATTTTCTGCATCTTTGAGTCCTTTTCCAGCGATATTTTGTTTAATAAATCGTATTAATATAAACAATGCTTCTCTTTTAAGCTTGTACATTGCGGGCAAAGCTTGAAGAAAAGATCAAAAAAGCGCCAAAGTGAGCTGTTATCTCGAATACCTCTTCGATCAGGTCCCCGGACAACAGCTATGTTACAGACTTGAAAATAAAACGAGTCAGGAATCGGTTTTAAAATAAAGCGTGAAAAAAACGAGATACTGCACACTAAATAGGATTTTCTGTGCACAAAGCTGCGTATTCATATGGGCGATAATCATTTTCCACGCGTCCAGCTTAGCATCAGTCGGACTTTGTTTTTAGATCTCCGTCGCCCACAGGACCTGCCCGTGTTCAGGCTTTAAAGGATGAATACCGCTCGGGCAGTAATTGGTGCTGTTGCCTTTGTGTTGATAAATAAATTTCCGCCCGATGACAGACATTTCCATCGAGGGCTTACAGTGCATTCAATAAGTATATATCCATTGCTTTATTTTCTCTATACATACATTTGGTTTGCCGCTGCTCGTGGTGTGTGAGAGTGTGTGGTGTGTGCGTGTGTTAAGTAATTTGTGCAAAAATTGATTTAAAGCTAAGTTATTCCTATACATTAGGCGTAAAATATATGCATTTATCGATATATGTATGTATGTACGTGTAAGTTGTGCATACAGTGCGTTTCAGAACCATAAGAATATTGTGCTTAAGTTAAGTTTAAAGCCAGGATGTGGGAATACAAAATAAGGCCTTTAAGGCATTTTATGTTGAGCATTTTCATCTGCAACCGATTCGCTCTCAGAGATCTCGAAATCCCTTGCTAAAAGAGCGTTACCAAAAAATATTCAACTGAAAAAACTCAAGCGAAAAAAAAAAGGTTACAAAAAATATATCATAAAGTTATAAAACGGATTAAGTTATATTTTACAAAAGTAATAATTTATAGTAAAGAATGATATTAAGTTCAAACTTATATATTTTTTAGCTTAGAAATTATGCTTTAGCAAATGGCGAAATTGTTTTAATTAAGGTTTTATAGCAACAAACTGCTCTTACAGCTATGATACGCACTATATATGGTTAAGAGTGGGTCGATTTTTTGATGGCTGCCAAAGGGTATTTCCTGCCAGTTTTAGTATTCGATTGAAAGCAGAATCATAACAATAGATATATCCTAATAACCGAATTTCATTTCAAAAACTAATACTTTCTGGGAACTTAAACTGAGATAGTAAGTGTGAAGGCTATAAACCTTCCTCTAGACTTTTTCCTTTCGATCAAAATCGACCCATTCCGGCAAGTGCAAGGTCTGTATGTTGTGTGTGTATGTTTTGTTTTTCTGTTGTTCAGGCAGGAGCTGCTATCCATCGAATACTTTGGGGTTTTCTCTCTCTCTCTCCTCTAAGCGGCAATTGGATTGCAGATCGCTCAGGATAGGGATTACGATCGGGGTCGTGCTCCCGATCAAAACATGCCGTCCGACCTCGCCACCGGGATGAGCACAATGAGGAAAATGACAAAGTTGCGCATGACCAGCCGCCAGTCGCTGGGCACGGCATACGGCAGCAGGATCTGCGTCAGGCGATGCACCTCGTGCGAGGCGCACACAAAAATAAACGAAGTGATGATCATGTTCAGCGTGGGAAAGCCGGGCAGCAGGACGAGCACGCCGTGGCGATCGGCGGCCAGCCAAATGTGATACTGGCAGACGAACAGCTCCAGCGAGATGCGTCCGAACCAGGCAAAGAACGCCGAGTAGCGTGTCCGCAATATGCCCGATATGTTCCTGAGGACCACGTAGCCCACTATCGGGATGAACAGGATGTACGAGTGAATCTCCTCGCAGTTCTGAACGTTGCGGCAGAGGAAGGAGAAGGCTGTGTACACGCCCACGCCCAGCAGGGCCAGCAGGGTGACCGAGATGGAGGTGCGTCGCGCAAAGAGATTCCCATGGTTGTTGTCATCGAAGACACTGTACTTCTGGGCGATGTGAAAGCAGGCGGCATAGATCATGCCAAAGGCCACCGTATACCTGTCCAGCTTCCACTGGTGCCACCACTCGTGCAGATCATCGTCCGTCGTCACAAACAGCGCCTTCCACGGGCGCGTCACAAAGATCCGCTCGAAGAATACCTCCGACATGAAGAGCACCGTGATCCCCCCGAGACAGCCAATGAACTTGCACACCAAATACAGATAATGCAGCGGATTGGCGTCCACGGAGGCGGCAGAGATCCTGGGCGGTAACGCCAGCACCAAGTACACCACGCACAGCCAGAAGGAGAGGAGCGGCACAAAGTAATAGAACTGATACGGCCGGTTCATGCAGAAGCACAGCAGCACGCTGAGGAAGTTCGCCCGGAACATGGCCTGGAAGAAGCGCACGAAGAGCGAGCCACCATTGCTGCCCGTCTGCCACAGGTGGCTGAAGTGGGTGTAGCCGGTGAGGAAGAAGTACCCGGAGATCAGCAGCTTGATGTGCATGTGGATGGGCAGGATGCGCTGGGCCCCTGTCATATAGTAGATGAGCACGACCAGCAGTATCCAGCCCCGCAGCTCATCCGTTTGGTCGCGATTCAGGACCTTGGTGAAGCGCGAATCCTCGGTGAAGAACAGGCCCAGGGCGAAGACATAGCCAACGGGTATCCAGAAGCTGAACTCCGAGTAGTATTTGTTCTCCTTCATGAAGAAATTGGTGCGGTCGCAGAGATAGAAGTAAGCCAGAATGAGGCCCAGCAGGGACAGGGACACCATCGGCGTGCTGGCTCCTCCTCCTCGCACGCCATCGTGAGACTGATATTGCTGCTCCTGCTGCTGCAGCGGCACATACAGCGTCTGTCCCTGCAGATGTAGCATCCATCTTCTCAAACACAGGCCGCAGACCAGGCACATGCACACCCCGAACAGGGCATACGCCACAATTTGTAGCGTGGTGTGCGGCTCGGAGCTGCTGCAGCAGGTGCCATCGTTGTAATTCATGTAATCGTTGCAGTACATATTCCACAGCAGTTGCACCTCCAGCCGCTGACCATGCGCGCACAGCTGATGCCCCTCGGCGGCATTGTCCAGCAGTCCGTTGGCTATGTGCCAGGCGGACTCCCAAACACTGATCTCCGTATAGCGGAAGACGCCACGGGCCACGTTGTTCAGCCGTTCGATGTGCTCGTTCTGCAGGAGCTTCCAATTGGCGGGCAACTTCTCCTCATCGACGCGATCCGCTAATTTCCAGAGAACGCGCGACGTTTGGGCCACCAGGCGGTGGAAGGGCGCGACGAGCAGCGTGAGATTGGCGGCATATTGACGCAGCACATCGTCGGTGGTGTTGCCGGCAAGGAGGCCGGCATAGGTGAAGCCCACCACATACACGGAGGACAGTTGCTTCTCGGCTTCCAGATGATACAGGCGCTCCACTAGCGAGGGACTCACCTCCTCCGCTTGGATGTACTGGGCCAGCATGTGCAGCTTCTGGTCCTCGAAGCGGGCCGAGCGGCTGGCATTGTTGTCGTCGGTGCTCACGTCCTGCTCCTGCTCCTGGTCCTGCTCCTTGGGCAGGCGAAGCTGCTCCACAAAACGCTCGTACAGCAGGCGGACACTGGCGTCGCCGATGAACACAAAGTTGTTCTTGTTGTCAAAGAAGGCGAGGTAGCGCAGGCAACGCCGCGTATCGCTGGGGGGGGGGTGTGTGGAAGAGATTCCAGAGGTGAGTCATGGGCCCAGGTGGAGGGGTTATCTATGCTATGCTATTACTCACGTGAGGGAGTACTTGTGCACCATGCAGCCGTACGGCTGCCACTCGTTGTCGCCCTTGAAGCGGCCCTTGGACAGCAGCCACTGGCAGGAGTCGCTACCTAAGAGGCGGAGACCATGACCAGGATAAATCAATAAGGAGAGGCTTCGCTCTATATAGACTACCCACCATAGTTCCAGTTAAGCAGGCCGTGGTAGAGTATAAAGCCCAGCACTAGCAGCAGGGCCACCTTCTTGGCATTGGTGGCGTTCAGCTGCTCCATGAACACATCAGCTTTGGTGGGCAAACGCTGGCCGCCGCCGCCGGAGCCGCCAATGCAGATGCCGCCCAGCTCTGGACTGGCCGCCGATGGGGCTGACCCCCCTCCTGATGCAGCCCTTCCGGCCGTTGCAGGTCCTGCTCCGGATCCTCCTCCTCCTCCTCCGCCACCTCCTGCATTGCCGCGTAATTCCCGAAGCTCCATAATTGACGCCCGTCACTCCTCTCTCCCGCTGACTGCCTCGTTCTCTCTCTCTTGCTTGCTCTCGCTTTTAGAGTGACTTCAGAGGCTATTGCATGGCCGGGGCACCAGCATGTATCCTTGGACTCCTTGGCTGCTGTGTCTCTGGGGCAGTTCCAGGGCTTTATTTATTGATTTCGCAGCCAAGAATGAACTCGCTTCGCCGGCCGATAGGCGCCCCGCTATCTCTGCAGCTGCCAGCCACCCGCCACCCCCGCATTGCCCCATGCACGCCCGCGCCTATCGGAATCGAACAGCTGATGGTGGCCGAGGGCATGCATTCTTTTAGGCTAATAATAACGTAGTCTTAAGCTTATTGAATATTGAAAATAAAAGGAAAGGAAACTTTAAAAGTAATAACATTTTCCCAATACGTTAAAAACAAGAGAAAATTCAAATTCGGAAGTGGAAAAAACCATTTTTTTTTATTAATTTATTTGTTAGGTTTTTAACATGGCTGTGTCACATTATGTCTATTATTATGTCAACAATTTTTTATATAGTGTTCTTAAATAACTAACCATGTGCCAGGGGGAAAGCCAAAATTGCATCTGGCAACGCTGTGCCAAACAGCTGGCAATCGATAACAACAGTTATCGGTGCAGCAGAAAATTTTAAAACGGCAAAATATTCTACGAATGGTGTTTGATTCTTTGAAGTAAAAGCTCAGGTATAGATGGTGGAAGTAAAGGAGCACCCACTGGACAACTGCCAGTTGTTTGTGCAGCTGCGCAACCTGTTCCAGGCCTACGACAGCCAGACCAAGCGCCTTGCAACATTCCTTTATTGGAGCGGTAATCTCTTCTTTGATATTTCTTCCTTGTTCGCAGTTAAAAATGTTTTTTCTTAAGGCAACGAGAAGCGCATCGATGAACTATGTACACAAGTCGTCCAACTGCTAGTGGAGCACGAACTGGTGACCCAAAAGCCTCATTCGAAACGCCCGGAGGAACTGCAGACACTGCCGACCGGCCCCGAGGCCATATCGCACTTGCGCGGCGTCCTCATCCTTTTGCTGGTCAACACGGAGGCCACTACCACCGACAGTCAGTCGCCGTGGAGTCTGCAATGTCAGCATTTGTGCCAGCAGCTGCCCCAATTGCCACAGTTCCTCACCGTGGCCATTGCCATGCGCTGCGGCCTCCAGCAGCCGCTGCTGGAGTTCCTCGAGTGCGGCCCCCGCTGGGCCACTATCCAGTATTATGGTTCCCTCAACGAGGCCCTGGGCCATGGCTGTCCGGATCGGTTGGACGCCTTAACATGGATCTCAGGCACTTTAAAGGCCGCCGGTCGTGCCGATTATGCAGATATGAATCAGATCCTAGTCCGCGAGATGGCCAGGATGCTGCAGCGTCACTTGCTCGACTCGGCCGAACGCCTCCGGGAGCTGCGTCCCACGGCACGCAAGGTGTACCTGGCCAAGGCCATGGAGATCCTCCTAGAAGTCATCCTAGAAGTTCTGGAACCTCCAGGAAAGCCCGCTTACTTCAACACCTATAGTAGCCTAAGTCCGGAAACTGATCATCAGCCGAGTCAGACAAATCTCAAGCGCGATCCCAAGCCCTACGCCAACATCCTAATGAATGCCTTGCAGCGCATCGTGGAGAAAGTGACTGTGGATATTTTCTTGTATTGGATGGAGATATCATCGCCTTGGACGCTCTACAACTACCAGGCCCTCATATGCCACCAGTCAGCGGCAGTGATCAAGGCGGTAAAACCTTACCCAGAGCTCAGCAAACACGAGGTCTGCGAGCAGCTCGGCACCTTTGGCCAGTCGGCTTTAACGTTCGAGGACATCTTGGCAGGCATGAGCATCGGTGAGCTGTTAGCCTTTCTCGATGGCGATTCGGGACCCGTAACCAATGGGCAGCTACTACTGGGTCTGGAGTGTCTCCTTCAGCGATCGATAGCCATGGGCAACGATGAGTGCATAGAGACAATGGCTAAGCATGTTGGGCTGCTTGGCCCGAAGCATGCAAAGATTATACTCACGCATTTGGGCCAAGTCGAGGAGGCCAGAAAGGCCATGCTGGACATAAAGGTGGAGAAGATGGAGGTGGAAGAAGAGAGCGACGAGGAAGAACAGGAGGAGGAATATGCGAATCTGCTGCACCTTGTTCTCCTGCCAATATTTACAGCGTGCCGCCTGCAGGACAAGATCCTTTTGCTTCAGTATCGCGATGAGTTGGGCATCGCCAAGGCCTTCCCCTACGCGGCGCCCGATCTCCAGGAGCGTCGCATAAGGTTCTTCAACAACCTCAATGGTCGCAGTCGGGCCGTGGAGCACCAGTTACTCATATTCTTCTTTGAGGACCCCGAGGAATCCTGGCTGGCCCTGGCCAAGTTGGCCATGGCGCATTCCCGTTTCTCCGCCTACTTTTGGCACATGGCCAAGCACTGTGCCGCGCACTCGGTCCACCAGATGGCCTACTTAGCCAGCCAGCTGCTAACTGATGATGACGCCCTGCTCAAGGGCAACGCTTCGAGCTTCCTATACTCCCTCTACGTCCATCCCCTGGTCCTGAACGGACTCATTAAGCTGCGAGCGAATGTCTATCGCGTGAGTCTGCGTCATGACATTCTGCCCTACAGCCAGGAGCAGCTCAGAGCTGCCCAATCGGACTTTCTCCAGGCCTGTGCCGATGGCCTGAACGAGTTTGCTGGGAACCTGAACTTTAGCCCACTACGACGCATCCTGCAGCTGCTCAAGCAGCTGGAAGCCGTGGAGCAGGAGATCCAGGCTAGTGGTCGTCGCCAGCTGCTACAGTTGCGCAGAGAGTGCCGGCGCGACTCCAGCTCGGAGGAGGCTGTGGTCCAGGCCATGCACTATGTGGAAATGCACCAGTACCTGCCCAAGTGGCGCCAAGCTCACATACCACTAATCACACAACTGTTGGCGACCATCGATACCCTACGTTGGGATCTGACCAGTTTCAATTGGGAGCGCGTGGATCTGCTCGGCGAGGCGGTGAAATACTGGCGGGAGAATACACACAATGTGATGTTCCTTGATGCAGGTGAGTTGCAGCGATGTAAAGAGTCCGCTTGGTCCTCTTAATACATTCGTTTTCTTTTATAGAATTTCGCCAGAAGCTTGATGCCTGTGCCGCTGGCTTGCAACACCAGGAGTTCCTCTCCACAGAACTGCCACCGCCCGAGGATCCCAACTACCGCCGCGAATTCATACACTGGGTAACGCAGGCCAGCGCCAACGAAGCCACCACACTCTTTCGCCAAAGCATCGAATCTCGTACCGATTGCGTTCTCTTCTTTGATCTCGCCAAGGCTGTGGAACAGGCGAATTGCAAGAACGCCAACGAGGCATACATATTCCTCTTTGGCTGCCACGTGAACGCCTGCATTGGGTACACGCGTGGCCGCAAGAGCAGTCCCAGGAAGCAGGAGTTAGGCCAGCGCCTGGCGTCGATTGTAGGCGGTTCGCCGAAGGAAACACTGTCGGAAGTGAGGGAGAAAATGAAGCTGTTCATCGCCGACGGCAAGAATAAGTCTGGATAAAGCATTTTCCACATTATATTGAAATATTCCACATTCTTAATTTTTTACACTATTTTGTAATACTCCATATCCTTCGAAAGGATACGATTAAATGTTTGAAGACTTTAAATATTAAACTTCGAATATAAATGCAATAGTTTTTTTGCGATAATCATGGTATCAATGCAATTTGATGAATATAATAATAACGCTGATGCAACCATTTATCACTAAGGGCATCACCTTTAATCTATTATTATAAGAAGTCACTAAGCTGTTAATTTAATTAATTTAAAATAGTTAAATATAATCAAGAAGAAGAATACAAAAGGTAGCTCCATGGCTTTCTACTCGGATTAAGTTTAAAAATTTAAAGGTCTCTTTTGGGTCGTTTTCTTTTCGAATAAATATATTAATAAAATTTCAGTCATATAAGGACAATTTTTGAATTTCTAGGGGCTAAGGAGAAATCCGTTTTAAAAATGATTAATTTAATTACCCCATAATTTTGCTTTTAATATAAAAGTACTTAAGGTATTAACAACTTTCATAATTTTCAGATTCCAAAATCATGAATACCTAATTTTATTTTATTATATTTATGTTAAAGAAGTAATTAATTACATTAAAAAAATCAAATTTTATGCGCAATTTACAAATTGTATGGACACGTGTCCAAAGCTTTGCAAATTATTTTACATCTGTGCAAAAATTTGTTTTATGGATTAATTCGTCCACTAAAAGACATAAGCCCAAAAACCCAAGAACACAAAATATTTAAATAGCTCCTAAAAAGAAAAATTTATAAACAAATTTAATTAAATTATATTCGATTTTCCGATAAGAATCTAAATTATGAATATTATAATCGAGTGACTAATAATATCAATATGTTTTGAACATCTATTTGTTTTCTATTGAATATTAATTTCCGAGATGGTGTTTTACTTGATATTACATTGATATTAGGGGGACATTTGGATTTTTAGAGGATTTGTTCTACTTTTTCAGATTTTTAACGCCAAAGCGAAATCATCGATAACATCCGATAGTTCCACCTCTAATTGGCAGGCGTTTTTCTGACAGAATTTGTGGCTTTGCATTTGCCTATGAAAATTAACGAAAGGAAAACCCGAAGACCGAGTGCGTGAAAAACATTCGACTAGATTGGAGTGGAAAACTAGCCGAAGGTAGTGGAAAAACGCACGTTGATCGTAGTTTTTTCCAAAATAACCGCACGCGACAAGAGAAAACCGCCGTGCGTGTGTTAGTGTGAGTCTCTCGGCCATTCCTTTATTTTTTTTGGTCCGTTTTCGCAAGCGTGTGTGTGTGGTCGCATCAAATTTACCGATATTCCGGACAGAGCGAAACGGACGAGGAAAACGCGCAGTGTGAAAAGGAAATAACACGGGGGGAAACGCAAAGAAAAAAAAGCTAACAAGCAAAAGTTTGCTGCAGAAATAAAAACAACAGCAGGCATTTAGTTCTGTTCGGAGAGTACTGGCGAAAAAACGCAAACGTAAGCGAAAAATCAAGCATCCGTGTCTCACCTCTCTCTCTCTGTCTCTGTCACACAGCCCCTGGCTGCCCCGTCCCTGTTTCACTCTTTATTTTTCTCTCCCTGTATATATGTGTTATAAATATATATATATTCGTGTGTGTGTAATTCAATTCAGTGTGCATTTCCTTAACAGCCAACAACAACATCAACAAAAAGGACGAACCGCACAAACACGAACGGAAATTTAACTACGTTAAAAAAAGGAGCGCAGAGCAGCGCCGCAACACGAACAACAACACAATCAGCAGCAGCAGAAGAAGCTTCAAGAGCCGCCAAAATGAACAAGCAACCCTTTGAGACCCCGCTGACCATTGACCCGGAGCATGAATTGCGCTTTGTTGGTAAGTGCACGAGAGATTATTGCATTCTGTGTGTTTTGGTGGGAAGGTCGCCGCATATCGACCAAAGAACTAACGCCGAATTCACCTCCAATTTGTTGCAAATTCGCTTCGAAGGGCCGACAGACCGAGGAGCAAACTGCAAAGTTCGCTCGCACGCACACACGCGCAGCAGGCCAGCGCGTTCTCCCTTGCTTGCGCTCTCCGTCTCTCTCTCTCTCTCTCTAACCTCGGTGCGATGTGTGGTTCTCTCTCGTTTACTTTCTTTTGCAGCTTATCAATAATTTCCGTTGTTTTTGTTGTTCTTTTCGCGTATGATTTGTTGTTTTTTTTTTTTTACATTTTTTGAGGTCTACGTGTATCGTCTGGTTTTCTTTCTTATCAACCTCTTCGCCCCCTCGACCAAGTTTTCTGATGCCGGCAGCTGGCGTCGCTCTCTTTCTCTCTTGCACTCTATTGCCTGTCCCTCTCGCTCTCGCGCTCTGTCTTAGGCTCCCGTTCCCGCCCGCTCTCTGGCCCAGCGTTTTTGGCTAGCATTTTATTTTTATACGCAAAAACTTGTCATGAGCCATTTTAATTTTTTCTTGTCTTTTACTTTTTGAATTTTGGCCAAAAAGCAACAGCAGCAAGAGCGGCAGCGGCAGCAACAACAACGCAATATGACAGCAAAAAGCACTCGCTGCACAGTGGACAGAAAATGTACTGAAAACGCGTAAAAGAAAGAATTTGTTTATTTATTCATATTCGGTGTGACTGGGTAATTTTTTATCTCCATTGTTAAAGTGTGAAAACCTCTAGTAGATTTTAATAAACTATAAATTAATTAATCAGCCAAATTCGAAACTCTGGTAGTGAAGTTTTTGTTTTTAAATCCCACTGTGCGCAAATATTTTCATATTTGTGTAGGAACCCATTTGTGTGTGTGTGTGGGCCTTAGCCCCATTCTTTTCCCACCACCACCCCCCTTCGTTTGATCGTTGACTATTGTGGGTGGTGCCCGAGTGTGCGGGTGCTTTAGGGCGAACACTGGACGGGGGAGGTAGTAGCAAAAACACATGCATGACGCGACGACTTTGTCTAATGAAATTTCCTTGAAGCACACTCACTCACACACACCCAAGCACGCATAACACGCACGCACACAACGGCGGTCATCTAAAAAGCAGGAATTCGTGTTACTTTATTTTGCTGTGTTTTGCTTTGGCTCTTCCTCTTGCTCTTCCTATTCCACTCTCACTCTCTTTTTCACTCTCTCGTAAATAAGACTGGAGAGTATTTGGGGATTCTAGAGGCACGATCGATTTCTAATTGGGACACAAAAAAAAACAAACTGTTGTTGTATTGCGTTGTAGTTGTTGATACCCTACAATTGCTAAAAAATGAATAGATTCATATTTTTTAGATATCAAGGGAACATTTATTCTAAACCGAATGTTGAGCAAATACTTTATATCTTAAAACATTTATTTTTTGCTAGTAACATAATAATTTCAGTGTTATTTAATGCATTTTACTATTTTTTTTATATTTTGAAACACTTTTTAATTGCTTAAGAAATTGATTAGTTGCGAGTCTTTGACGTACATTAAAAGCAGATTGTAATGTTTCGGTTTAAAGACATTTTTATAACATTTTAAATATTCCAATTTCTTACTTTATCTATTACCAAGTATACTTTATATGCTCTACTATAACTTCATTTCAAGAGTATTCGCCCCTCTCTGTGTCCCTCCATTATTTATGCCTAGCTTTTCTATGTTCCCTATATTTTTACTCTATTTGCCAATTTCCGATTTTGTTTTGCTTTTAATTCAATTAATTTGAACTTGCTTTTCGTCCCAATGACGCAATGGGCGTGACGTTACACGAAAAATTGCGAAACGGAGTGGAAAGTGGACGAAAACCGGGCGGTGAAATTGCCGCCAATAGAGTGTGACTAATCGATTGTTTGTTGTTTATCCTTATCTCATTATCGTCTTCATTACAGGACCCTTCAATCGGCCCGTCGTCACAATCATGAGTCTGCGCAACAATTCGGCTCTGCCCTTGGTCTTCAAGATCAAGACAACCGCCCCGAAGCGCTACTGCGTACGTCCAAACATTGGCAAGATCCTGCCTTATCGCTCGACCCAGGTGGAGAGTGAGTATATCTTTTAAATCTATATATAATACCGATCAACATACAAATTCCCCTTGCAGTCTGCCTGCAGCCATTTATCTACGATCAACAGGAGAAGAATAAGCACAAGTTCATGGTGCAGAGCGTCCTGGCACCCACGGATGCCGATTTAACCGATTTGAATAAATTGGTAAGTAAGCCGGGTTAAATCTTGACGTCATATATATATATGTATTTTTCTTTCGCGTACAGTGGAAGGAACTGGAGCCGGAGCAACTGATGGACGCCAAGCTGAAGTGCGTGTTCGAGATGCCCAATAGCGATGCGAATGCTGAGAACACCAGCGGCGGCGGCGGTGGTTCCGGTGATATCGGCGTCGGTAGCGGCACCGGCAGTGCCGGCGGTGGCAGCGCGGGCGCCAACATCAGCTCAGCCAGTGCCGAGGCGCTCGAGAGCAAGCCCAAGCTATCCAGCGAGGACAAGGTATGTTTCAGCTAGTCTCCTCTCTTCTCCTGTCACTGTTTACCGTGTCACTTTATCCCTTCCCATACAGGTCTCGAATTTGCCAGATTCAGCCGATAGTGTGGAGGCAATGGCCGGGACGATTAAGGCTCTGCGTGAAGACAACAGAGAACTGCGAAAAGAAATTCTCCGCATGAAGGTAGGTCCGGGGACGGTATCGGTATATTAGCGTAATTTGCGATTTTTGCTGACAAATTACAAATTTTGATGGATATGTTAAAGTTTACGCTATATTCGCTATATTGATTGAAAAACCTTTGTTGAAATTTGACTGTTTCTCTTGATGAACTTATCTAATTGTTTAGTTTTGTTTTCGAAATCAATGCTTTTCTGGTTTAGTTAAAGTCGATTCCTTGATTCAATGCAAACTGCAGCTTCCAAAAGTTTGTTTGCATTCTTGTTTTTTCGATTTAAATAAACGAGCGATATAATAGTTAATGTATATCAGTGGGTTTGAATGACACTTTTTAAGTTAAAAATCAGAGTCTCAGCAAATAAACAGCAAGTTCTTGGGAATTTGCGGTTGCTGATCATATTCTGGGTAATGAGTGATGTTTAAAGCCGTCATTGCTTGTTTAGATAATAATATCTTTCTCTCTTGTTTTTGTTGCAGGATCAAATCACACGCTCCCGCAGCTCGGCGGCCATTAAGCAGGTTAATGAGCCCTATGCCCCAGTTTTGGCTGAGAAGCAGATTCCATTCTTTTACATAGCAATTGCCATTGCTGCGGCCATCTTGAGCCTTTTGCTGGGCAAATACTTTCTCTGAATGCCATAAACACCACAACACATACGACAGCAACACCTAACATGCAACATGCAACATGCAGCAGCAGCATCATGCAACAGCAACATCATCAATCTACAACAGCAGCAGCAAGTAAGCAACAACGAAAGGCAAGCAGCAGGGGCATTAAAAACATCAAATAAACGCTGCACCATAACAACAGCAAACAAAAAAGCGTTAAAGACAAACAAAAAAGCTTAGAAATTAATATATATATTCGCAAGATGTAAAATCCCATTTCAAATCAAAGCTCCGATTTCTTTTTAATTGCATTCTCTTTTTTTTTTCGTTCCTTCAATTCTTAATTTGCATTATCTCTTACGTTAACAATTATGTTACTTGAAAAGTGATTTACGACCTAAATATATATATATATCCGTCTTAGTCGTTTTAAAGATGCATTTCGAAAAAGTTGGAACAACAAAATAATTAAGAAACTCAAAAATAAACACACACTATATATTTCATTCTCGACACCGAATAAACTTGAGTTTTATAAATCATTTTTGTTTACTGTTTTGCTATTTTTTTTTTAGTTTTTTTTTTTTTAAGAACATAAGAGTTAAAATCAATAAAAATATTGAAATAAAAAGAAAAAATATAAGACAGTTGCAAAATAAATGGAAAAAGCAAAAAAGAGAAAAAAAACCAAAACCAATCAAAGGAAATGCTTCACAAATATGAAAAATCCCAAAAAAAAAACTAAATAAAAATGCTCTGCCTGGCCGACGCTCTCTAGGAAAAATGACAAAACAGCTGCTTCACCCTCCTTCCAACTAACTTTCTCAAGCCCAGATCGATTATATATATGCTATATTATATATGATATATAATATATGTATATAATACAAGTCATTAAATGTTTTTGTTTGGCATTCTGCATTTACTTTCATCCCCACACACGCTAAATATATATATATATATTTATATATTGTACGGTTATAATGAATTTATATAAGCAATTTGTGTTGGATCATCGACGAGTTATATGCCCGGATATATGTCAAGGAATAAAGTATTTATCTACCTGAAGCACGGTCAGCAGCAAAAATCAATCAATCAATCAAGTTTTTTATGAAAAATGTGACGACAAGACACCTATCCTAACCTACATAGACTTGTAAAAACTCTCTCGCGGGAAGAAATCCTCGGTAGCCGGAATAGTAACTACTTGTTCTCCTCAATTGTGGTTTCTTTCTTTTCTTCTTATAGTTTGCAAAGCATCGGAAGGGTATATAGATTTATACTACATGGACACGGACACACGCATGAACGCTGTATTTTCATAGGCATGTGGACGAAAAAACTCGTATTTAAATGTTTAACTAGAAATACAGAAGAAAGATCTAAAAATAAATGAAAATTGAAATGTGGAAATAAAATGAAAACCAGGCAACTCATAAGCAAATGTACTTGATGTCAGCTGTAGCAAATAAAAAGAAAACCATATATTATAATAATAATAATAATAAAATGTGAATTGTTTCGGTACATTTAACAACAAACATTTAAAAGCATTATTTAATTGAAATCCAACACACACTCCGCAAAGGTTCCTTCAAACAGAAAGAGAGAGAGAGATAGAGAAATTGAGAGAGAGTCTCAGGACAAGCAGAAAGAAGGAGCAGGAGCATGGAGAAAACCACACACACAAACACAACACGCCCAAGATGAAAACAATTATTATAATAATATTTACAGCATGAATCTTAAAAACTAAGTGTTTTTTTCTTAAAGGAAAAATAAAAATGAAACATTGTTAATTAAACATCAAAAATATTATTTGAAATAAATTGGAAAAAAAATGAAAACGCCGAAACTAATGTAAAATGGAAGTGAAACTTGTTCGATAGAAATATCTCTTAGTTTATTAGGCGACCTACAAAATACATATTTGTTTCAGTTTATTTAGGTAAAAAAAATGAACAAGCAAATCAAATCAAAAAACTTTAGCCTGGGATTTCTGTAAATCGTAAATATTTGTATAATAAATAGGTAGAAATCTATACAGTTGCAGAGTTTTATAATTTCAGTCAATTCCTAACATCAGATTATTTTTTTTTAAATTTGTTAAATTATTTTATAAGGGGTTACTTTAATAAAAAAAAAAAATTAAAAAAAAAATAGTCTAGGTAGAATTTGAACATGAAATGTTAAATTATAATCTGTCTCGCTATTTCTTAAAGCAAAGGACTAGCGTGTTCAAGTCCCTGCTCGGGCGCCAATAGAAGGAGCAAGTTTGGATGAAAAAAGACCTAGAACTTTACATGAAGTGTTCATCTTTCGATTTCCCATTCTCACACACATCAGGAAACTATATATTCTTGGGTTAATATCCTTAATGCCAGTTTCCTATTCAGTTTAGCTTTATTTAATTTTGTTTTCTTTTTTTCATATGGAAAATATCTGCAACATCAAATTGAGAGTTGCTCTTGATAAGTGGTATTCGAGGGTGGGGTTCTTTTTTTCCTTTGACAAACAAACTACATAATATCTTAAAAGAACTCGGCCAGATTGCTGATTTAAGTGGCGATTGGTATAGTCAGTTCTGCTGAGACGCCGCTGACTCCTTATCGCTTCGAAACCTAAAAAAAAACGTTATTATATGAAGGATATGTCTTTAACCTTTGATATATTATTTTTATCGACTCAAGCATTTACTATCGACACAGTATCGATAAATATATAGAGATATTTTTAATTCTGGTTCTCACTTTTACTGCCGAACGCCGATTCACTTCCATGTAGGAATTATCCTGCGCTTGCACTCGGCGAAAAACTGCCAGGTGATGACAGGAGGAAGTGACTGTAACTGCTCTTCCTACCGGTCTTCCAATCTGGAACTCTTGCTTTTTGGACAGAATCGTTAAGCCTTGCTTCAAGTCACTGTTTGCTTTCATAATCACTGATCATCGAAGAGTTTTTTAACGATAGTTCTGCTGAACGCGGCCTCTTTTTCGCATATACCAAAAAAAATACCACCAAACATAGTTTTGCCATGGGCCAAGAGCTCCCCATCTGGTCACACTGGCAGGTACACGTCGAAAACAAACAGACGACGTTTTATATTTAAAACCAAAATCAAGCGCAATGCAATAGTCGCCGTGCTTTGGACAGCCTAGCAGACCCGCAGACCAGGCCACCAGCTAGCTAGCTACCAGGCCCCACACTTGCCACCGCTTCGAAGTGCGGAGTTTGCGGCCAAATCCGCAACGGGGGACTTGAGTGCCGCCACGAGAGCAAGGCAAGGGCCGTGATTCCGGATTCCGAATTCCGGATTCCCACGGACAAAACATAAGAAATGCTGGGCGGCAAGCGGACGGGATCGCGGCACGTAGCCGTCGTGCTGCTGATGTGCCTGTTCTGGTATGTGATCTCCTCCAGCAACAATGTGATCGGCAAGATGGTGCTGAACGAGTTCCCCTTCCCGATGACCGTGACGCTGGTGCAGCTGTGCAGCATAACGCTGTACAGCGGGCCCTTCTTCAATCTGTGGCGCATCCGGAAGTACCAGGAGATACCGCGTTCCTACTTCTACCGCCTGATTGTGCCCCTGGCGGTGGGCAAGCTCCTAGCCTCGGTCACCTCGCACATTTCGCTGTGGAAGGTGCCCGTCTCGTATGCGCACACAGGTGAGTTTCTAGCAGTTAGCGGCTAGCAGGTGGCATTTGGCAGGCGGAGTTGCCCGCCAAAGTGTGGTGTGCTTCCCCAACACGTCAGCAGTAGTGGCTAAGACGTATCGTATGCTCGCTATCTATGTAGATACTTGAAATTAGATACCCTTTCGCTGCTCCGAGTGTTAATGTGGAGTTTTTTTTCCATTTTCTTAATATGAAAAATTATATCGAAGTGAATATACATTTATTTATGTATGTAGAATGGATAAACAAATAATTCAACCTTATTGAAATGATTAAATGCATAATACGTAATATTTAAAGGGTAAATAATGTTGGTGGAGTAGAGAAAACCAGTAATTTAGCTAGATTTCTAAAATTTTCCCTATTTTGCAAGTATTTTGAAGTAATAGTTAAAGAACTATAACCTTAAAAGAGCTAGGTTAGAGGTAGATCTTAAATAGCTTCACAGAGTTTTTATAATTTTTATTTTTTCATTATTATTAAACCATTAAATTTCCTTCTTTTTTCCAGTTAAAGCCACAATGCCACTATTCACCGTCGTCCTTACGCGCCTTTTCTTTGGCGAGAAACAGCCAACGCTCGTGTACCTGAGCCTGCTGCCCATCATAACGGGCGTGGGCATTGCCACCGTCACGGAGATCTCCTTCGATATGATGGGCCTGATCAGTGCCCTCATTTCCACGATGGGCTTCTCCATGCAGAACATTTTCTCTAAGAAGGTAGAGTTCTTATTTGGCTATTTCTCCCGAAGCCAGACTTTAATCTTCTTGAATTTATATCCTTAGGTCCTCAAGGACACCAATATCCATCACTTGCGGCTGCTGCACCTGCTCGGCAAGCTGTCGCTGTTCATCTTCCTGCCCCTTTGGCTATATATGGACAGCTTTGCTGTCTTCCGCCACAATGCCATTGTGAGTAAAGCGAAGTAGAGTGGAGATCTCTGTTTAGCTCTTATCTTTATTAGTAACTTCCGTTTTGATTTTGATAAGAAACTTTCGATAGAAGCGCATAATTCAGGCAACCCAATGAAAGTCTCAATAGTTTTCGGCACGGTTTGATTTTTACTTTTTTTTTACTGCTAATTTAAAAGAATAGAGCTTAGAAACACCTGTATTTACTTTGGCGTTTACCTAGTTAGTTATTTATAAGGCGAAATACACACGACAAAACCTTGCTTAAAAAGTAAACCAACCTATGCTTCTAAGTTTTATCGCCGAAAGCAGGTATTTACCATTCTTTAATTGCTTAAAAAGTGAAAGTTCAAGAAAAAAAAAAGGTGTTTGGATTATTGGTTTGGAATAATTAAAAAACCATGAAATGAGAGCATGAAAGGCTTGAACCTTGTAAATAAACTCGAAATATATTAAGAAAATCTACATATGCATAACATCGAGGGAATAAGTCTGATATGATAGTATCATGCTCAATATCAAGTATCGTAAACTTTGATATATCAAAATTTGTTAAAAGTTATTTCTTAGATGCTATAACAGCGATCTTATTAAAAAATCTCGAAAAATATCGCAAACTTTGATATATACAAATTTTAAATGCTGAAAGATATTTCTTAAACGTTAAAATACTTAAGTTAATTCGATAAATCTCCGATATCATGAAAAAAAATATTTTAAACTTTGATATAACGTAAACAATTCCGTTTAAAATTAAAGGATCGATAATAATATCAAAGTAGAATTGACTAAAAGTAAGTTAATTAATTTATTTCATGTTCCTTTTCTACAGAAAAACCTGGACTATCGAGTGATTGCCCTGCTCTTTGCGGACGGCGTGCTCAATTGGCTCCAGAACATCATCGCCTTCAGTGTCCTCTCGCTGGTCACTCCGCTCACGTACGCCGTGGCCAGTGCCTCGAAGCGGATCTTCGTCATAGCCGTGTCGCTGCTCATTCTGGGCAACCCCGTGACGTGGATCAACTGCCTGGGCATGACGTTGGCCATTGTCGGCGTTCTGTGCTACAATCGGGCCAAGCAGATAACCAAGGGACGAGAGGCGCCCACGTTGCCGCTGTCGCAGAGCTCGCACATCAAGTACCAGCCGCTGGAGCAGCAAACGGATCCCTACTACCGGGGCTCTGTCAATGGAAAGCTATCCAATGGCCTGCACCGGGCGACGACGATGACGCCGGGCAATAGCCTGCTGGCGAATGGCAGCGGAATGCCAAGCGGTACGGCTGCCACACGGCTGCTGTTTGTGTAGTTTATAGTTTAGTGAATGACGTATTCCCCGACTCTCTCTCTCTCTCCCCACTGATCCCTTTCTCCCCCTCTGTCTCTCTTTCCGTGTCCCTTTTCTCTCTATTAGCCCCCCTTCTCTCTCTTCGAAGTGTATGTAAAGTGTACATATGTATTTGTTTAGCTCGCAAATAACGGTTGTTCCTTATCAGCTTATCTCTCAGAGAGCGAACGCTCCTCTTCATCACTTGATGATGCTTGATGCTGAGAGATTGATGAAAGAAAGAGCGCGAGGAGAGGAACATTTGGAACATTTAGTTTTCTACAAGCTCTATGTATTATACACAGCCGACTAAAGGGGCACAACTCTAAAGGCAATATTAATGATAATCTTAAGTGAAAACCAACTGGACGAAGAAAGGGAAATTTCTGAGGGTTCTCCCCATGTTTACCTTTGTGTTGGGCCTAAAATTAGCTCGATTTGCATTTCATTTTCCTCAACTTTGTAATTGAAAGTTAAATTAGAGAAATACGAATACGTTTTTAAGTGAATTTTGAAAAAAGGTGCTAAGTAAAACGAACGAGAAAAAGAACATTTACACGAAAATAAGACAACTGGCAAGTCGAATTTATGTGTTGTGCTGCGTTGTGCCTCTTCAGTTGGCCCAAAATGCAAATTGTATTTTTGATAATAGAGATAGAGGCGCGAGTGTGTGTAAATAAGTAGTTCGTGTGTCTGCCCGATTTCCATATCCCATATCCCCCCATCCCTGGCCCCTTCCCAAACCACAGCCCCGCTAGTTTCGAATTTGTTTTTGAATTTCGATTAAGCCGAAAAGTGTATTCAAAATAAAATTGTTGACCATGTACATAGGCACAGATAGCAAATGCAAATCGGTGTTTCTTTCGACACTAGGGATGTGTTTCGGGTAGGAAAAATTTGATAAGATATTATATATATCGAAAATATCTTAAACTTTTAACCATCGGAAAAGTTTGAGTTCAAGTTTAGTTATTTTACATATCGAAAAAAGATAGCATTTAATGTAAAGACATTGATTTAATCAAAATAATAACCATAAGATGTGATTTTATTTATTAGTCTCTTTTTCCGCTTATAGAATATCGATTTATCGCACATTTATTTTATTTACATATCGACTTAAGGGTCAAATATTGATACAATATCGATCAATCCATATTTTCCGCCTTCCCTGGTCCCTGACCTGACCGAACCGAACTGAAAACCCCCAAAAACTAACCAACATATCCCATTCCAAGGCTCCCTACAATAGCTTGATCCACTCGTTGACCAGCTCCTTCTGGTAGCCAATCCTCTTGAGCAACGCCTCCGAGCGCCAGTTGGTAGCCACTATCCAGGCGGTCAGTGTGAGATCCGGCTCGCCCCTGGCTATCCTTCGTGTCATGGCAGCGGCCAGAAGACCACCCAGGCCCCGTCGCTCCGCCTTGGGCAGGACTTGCAGCATGCTGGCGATCGGGAAAGGGAAAAGTAATATCCGGATTAGTTGGCAGAACTCTCTCTAGAGCTACCCACTCACCCCAGTCCGGAGAAGTCGTTCTGGAAGATCCAGGCTATCAGCTCGCCCGTGTCGCTCCGGCAAATGCCCAGCGTCCTGTTGAAGCGGATCAGTGCCCGGAGATAGGCCAGTGAGCCTTCGCCCTTGTTGGGCCAGATGGCGTGCACCATGGCCGCATCCTCGTCCGTCAGCCGTCGCATATCGAACTCGGAGAGCAGCTCCGGTATCTCGGCATCGAGAGCCGCCTGATGTGACAGAACCATGCCGTAGCATTGACGCGGCTGCATTCCGGTGACACCACGCTCGCGAGCCAACTCCTTGATCCTGTCGCAAAAGCCCAGATCCACATTGGTCAAGAGGGCGCCCTGCGTCCACTCGATGCGCTTCGTTTGCTCCAGACACTGCCACATCTCGGCAGCGCCATCCGGCTGCCAGCTGAAGAACGAGACACTCTGGACAATGTCCCGATGCAGGCTGACATAGGTGCCCCACTGCCGGAAGTCCCCGCTCCGATGGGTGAAGAACTGTTTGCGCAGGGATATGTAAGCGGGATCGGAGCGCTGGATCTGGGCCTCGTCCAGCTGCCGGTCCCATTTCCGCTGGTTGTACATCAGCAAATAGTGAAAGTTCCGCACGCCGAACTTGGCCCTGTAGAGATCGAGCAGCTGGTCCACTTCGCTATCGCTGAGCGGCCGCAAGATATCGCCAGCGAAGCTATCCTTATCGCCATCGATTCCCATCGCGATCGAGAGAGGGAGATACTGTGTGCTGATATGTGTGCTCCGTCTGGCCGCCGTCCGGTGACTGACTCCTAAACACGTCGCAATTAATTCGCTAGCCTAGTTCCAGCTACTTAATTCTAATTCCACCGATTAGATTTCTCTCGCTCTGGCTCTGGGTTGTTCAGGGGCGAAATGCCGGTCATTGGAGGTGGGATGAGGTAGGTGGTCACACCCGGAAGGCACCTCCATTCTCTTATCTGTCAAGCGGCTTAAGTGGCTCCTATTATCGTCCAAATTAGTTGAGTGTGGTCTGGAATAGATTGCATATAGTATATCGAATATATCACTCAGAATCGTTATCTACGTACCTTTTATTATCGTTGATTTCGATGTACTATTATTGTCGGTAAGTATTGTATTTTTTTAAAGCCTCATTTAAGCTTTAAGTCGGGGTTTAAGCCACGCTGACGATTAATTAATTACTTCCCTTTATTTATATATATATTCTATGTGTTTTCAAGAAATATCTTTGGAATTTTAAAATTAAATATTTTATTGTTATTTTGTGCTTTAAAAAACTATATATGAAAAATCAATATTAAAGATTTACGAAACTTGTATACAGGTTTTTCCATAACAAAATAAAACATAATTTTAAAAATTTGTTATAAATCTTTATCGATACCAAAATTGAAAATAAAACTGCTAAAAATTATTCAAATCGATATATTAGATAACACACAATTTATTGATATCAAAAAACACAGACAAAATCGATTAAAAGGAAAATTCAAATATGAAATGATCAATAAAAATCGATTAAATAACTCATAAATATTTTGTTTTATTGATGGTAAAATGTTATATTAAGCTTACAAATGGAAATATGCACCGACTATTAACCAGAAGCCGCTCCTGTCAGCGTACGTAAACAAGTCGATGACGCTATAATCGATATGCAATTGGATGAGCCACTGCGCATTAGACGTCGATAATTTTAATCGAATTTAAATGTATTACAATTTCTTTAACTGTTTAAATTGAAAAAATGAATGATAGGTCAAAATACATTACGATTTAAGGGCAGTCGATACAATTTTTACTTCATTTCATGATGGAAAAATATGATATTTCAACATTTTAGAATTATAATTTGTTCGCTTTAAATATATGAGTATTTACCAAAGGTTTCTATTAAAAAGAAAACAAAGTAAAATAACAAAACGAGAGGCAAGGGAAAATGCCTAGCAACGGAGGCGGCTTTTACCTTTATTTCCGTACCTTTCCCTTGTTTTTCATTCGAATTTTGGAAAATACACTCACTGGTCGATGTCATAATGGTGCGAAGTAAGAATAAATTGTAGTTTTAAAATAATTTAAATTTTACAAAGATATACAAATATCCCGCAATAGTTACCGAGGAGCTGGTGCGCAAGAAGTCGGAGCACAATGAGCGCCTCATCAGCACTTTGGAGGAGATATCGCTGCACCAGGAGGACATCGAGGTCATCGAGCACATCCAGAACTGGTGTCGCGACCTCAAGATCCTGCTGCTCCAGTCCAACCTCATAGCTCGCCTCGAGAACCTGCACAAGCTGAAGCGCCTGGAGTACCTCAATGCGGCCATCAACAACATCGAACGGGTGGAGAACCTCGAGGGCTGCGAGTCCCTCAACAAGCTGGACCTCACCCTGAACTTCATCGGCGAGCTGACCAGCGTGGAGTCACTGCGCGGCAATCACAATCTCCGCGAGCTGCTGCTGATAGGGAATCCCTGTGTGGACTATCCCCATTACCGGGACTATGTGGTGGCCACTTTGCCGCAGCTAACCAGCCTGGACTGTGTCGAGATTACGCCGTCGGAACGCCTGCAGGCCATCCGGGAGCTGGCCAAGAATCGGGCCATTATTGTCCAAAGGCAGGCGGATCAGTGCATCGAACGGGATGAGCAGCGCATCCGGGTCGCCGAGCAGCAGGCCGCCCTGGCCGAACAGTGTGCCGGCATCGAGGACGAGGAGGAGCGCATCAAGGCCTTTTGGCAGGCCAAGAGCGAGCACTGCCCGGAGATCCGCACCGAGATTGCCCGCCAGCACAGGCTGGGCAGGGAGCGCCATGAGCCCAAGTCCAAGCTGGATCCGCCCCGCCGAGAGCGTCACTTCTTTGCCGCCGACGGCAGACCCTACAACATGAACCAGGCCAAGCTGCCCTTCAAGCTGCTGGACGAGGCCGATCACTATCAGCTCCAGCTGGAGGTTTACAGGTGGGTGAGAGTTGCTTTTAAATATTTTTTAATTGTTATTAGCGATAAAACTTGTAGTATTGAGGGTAAGTTATTATTATCTTAAATATTTTACAACAGTAATGGGCAACGAATGCTTAGATGGGAGCCTAACATCCTATGTGTTAGAGGAATGTTAGATTATATAAATATATCGATAATGTATCAGTATTTATCGAGAAAGTCTGTGAAGAAGTAGCATTTTCAAGTTTTAAATCGATATTAGTGTTTATATATCGGTTCAATTCAATCGGAAAAAAGGAACAGATAAATTCAATAAAATGTTTCGCGTGTCCATCGATAATATCGATTTTTCATATCTAAAGAAATAATATCGATTTTTCATATCTAAAGATATAACAACTATTTTACCAAATTTTTGATTTGATATCGCATATTTTTCGATAATATCAATTTATATACGTTGTAAGCTTTATTTTTGGATATTTAAAATTAAGTTATGTCAAAGCTAAAATATTTTCTGATATATGATGTTTAATATATTCTTTAAACCCAACCTGTGCTTCCTTTCCTCCTGCTGAAGACACCTGGACACCTCCCTTATCGACGTGGACGTTCAAACCAACTACACCCGGGTGACCGTCAAGGGCAAGATCTTCCAGATAGCCTACAACGAGGAGGTCAAGCCGGACGAGTCCACGGTGCAGCGTTCGCAGACAACGGGCCATTTGGTGGTGATCCTGCGCAAGCTGAAGGTCAACGAGCTGCTAACCGTCAAGCGCCGTCCTGCTCCTCCTGGAAAAGACACTGAAAAGGAGGCCAAGGAGGAGAAGCTACGCGGTGTGGTGGATATTAGTAACATTTGTCCGCCCGCCGATTTGCCGGACTTGATTTAATAAGATTCGCGTTTTTATTTAAAAATGGTTTATTTAAATATTTTTGTTGTCTGTTTTGGTTTGTTTTTACTCCACGCCTTCGTCCTCTCCATCATCGTCGATTTGTTTCGTTTCGCTTAGTGGTTTGTTTGTTTGTTTTGTTGGGTTTCTGGTGAGCTCCTCCAGGACCGGCGTTACCTTACATTGCAATCCGAGTAATCGCCGCCCGACTTGGATGTCTATATAATTATGCGCTGGAGTGTGTTGTGTCGGGTGTGTGTTTACAAATGATCAACGCAATTACAGAGATAATGCCAAAAGAGAACACAAACTGAGAGAAGAACATGTTCGGGGAGCCTCTATATCGAATTATTTCCTATTATTCTTTTTGTTTACTTCTAATTTCCGATAAGAAACCATTATTATTTCAAAAAAATTAATGAAAATCGATGTACAAATGTCAAAAATGATTTCAATCGCTTGCAATTCGTTATCGGTTTCGATTAGGGATGTATGTATATCGAGAGGGAAAGCCCGATATGATATAGGGGCAAAGATATCATGTCAGTGATATATCGAATTTTTACGTATCGAAAAATATCGCATTTAATGTTAAAATATCGAAACAAACTTCTGAAAAATATGTTTCTTGTTGTTTTTCGATTATATTGGTTCGATACATCAAACAGAAAATCGATTCTTTACACTGCTAAAAATGTATTTATCGATTTATATATCAATTTTCGCTTTCTACATCGATACAGTAACGATACATCGTTTTATTTTCTGCCATCCCTAATCTCGATTCGATTCGATTTATTTTATTTGTTTTTTTATTCTTTCTTGGGAGTATTTAGAGTTGAAAGGGGGTTCGGTTTCGGATTCGTTCTCTTAAATATGGCTTTACAAAAATCAGGGGGCTAAGTCTTGTTCAAAAGTTCTTTACGGCTCTGCTCTGATTGGAGCTGCAAAAGCACCGATCTTTTTTTATTGGCCGACACATCGATGTTTACATGTTAAAGTATCGATGCTTTTGCAGCTCCACTTCTGATTGTTTAAATATATATTTTTGTTTTGTTTTGTTTTACAAAGTTTTCATGTTGTTATTTACAATACATGATCATTTTGGGGATTATCGGGTGTATTGCTATCGCGTTTCTGTATATATATCCTTCTATATATATATAGTATATATATGAGGTGAATTGCTATAAAGTACATAAGATACATAAAAAATGAGTTTATTTGTTGGTTGTTCTTGGAGATTATTTAATGGGGGAGAGTCCTATTCTCGAAATGATCATAGTTACGGGCTTGCCTTGTATTTTGTTTTGTTTTGTTTTGTTTTTATTTCGTTCGTTAAATGGATATAGCAACAATCTTGTATTCTCTCTCGCTCATATATTTCGGTATTTTGCTTTTGTTTGTAGTTTTTGTTATTTTTTAAATAGTATTGTGTTGTTAGCTGTGGTTTTCTTTCTTTTTTTTTTGTTGTCTTGTGTGTGCTTTTTATTCGGTTTCATATTTTTTGTAAGTACCTTTTCTTTGTTTTTTGTTTTTCTTCGCTTATTTATTTAAATCATTTCTTGTTGTTTTCTTTTTCTGCATTCGCTTAAGTCCATGGTTTTGCTTCTGTTTCTTCTGCCTTCTGTTTTTGTTTGTTTGTTGGTTGGTTTTCAGTTTTCAGTATTCAGTTTTCTGTTCGTTTTCTTTTTGGTTCTCAATAGAAAAAAACGTGAAAAATATTTCGAAAAAGCCTTGCCTTGCCCCTCTCTCTCTCTCCCTGTCTCTGTGCCAGACACAAAAAATGGTTACAAAAAACGAGGTAGGATCATTGTTTCTGAAATCTTTTTTTTTTGTTTAAAATAAATTAAAGGAGCGCCTCATCAAATCGGTTCTGCGGGGTTTGTTATCTTCTTTTTTGTTTAGTTTTTTGTTTTCTTTTGTGTTGCCTTGTCAGTGTGTGAAATAAACTACATGCATAATTATAGAAATACATAGTTTGGTTATACCTTTAGACTTACATATATATACTTGTGTGTGTGTACTAAGCTAAGATGTCTCTAAAATACATGCTCCTTCGCCTGCGCCTGTCTCGAGCACCTCTCGTGCCTCCCTCAAGACTCCTCACAAGACACACAGAGAAAATGAGACTCAAGCTCAACTTCTCCTGAGAAGAAAAAAAAATGAAGAAGGAGGATAACCAACAGCAAAGACGTGTGTTTCTGTTTGTGTGTGGTGTGTGTGGGTTCTGTGTGCGTTGCTCAGCCGACACAGAGGGGAAGAAATAAAGTATATATAATATAGAAATAAATAAAAATTGACTCTTAAACCCTGAGGATCTCGCACGCTTTGTTGTAGCAAATGGCTATCCAGTCGGGCTGTGTGGCGCCCCATTGGATCTGATTGACTTCGCCCTCGGCAGCTGTATAGGCTAAAATTGGATCCTCGATTGCGCGTGGCATTTGTTGTATATCCCAGATCAGTGCTTGGTGATCATCACCGGCAGTGCATATGTGACAGGAACTGCAAAACAGTAAGCGTTATCAAAGGGGAACTGGGGGATGCCAGAGCACTGTACACACTCACCTATGCGGCGCCCACGCAATACCGTTGACGCACGCTCTGTGATTGCTCAGTCTTGCAACGGGTGTACAAGGAACACGAACATCTAAAATAATAACTTCGCACGAGTCCATGGCAACAGTGGCTAAATAGTTCGGATCCTGTTTGTTCCAGGCCAACCGCAGCAGCGCCGTGTGTGCAGGATCCTGATGGGAAAATAAACAGAATACAACATTGTTGATTGGAATCCTCCCATAAGGCGTACTTACCTCATATATAATGGTCGAGTGCTCCAAATGCCGCAAATCAAACATGCGCACGGATCCATCGGCCCCCACCGAGGCGAACATGTCTCGGCCGCCGCCTGCCCGCGAGAAGGCAATGTCGTACACCTCCTTGTCATGGGCTATCAGCTGTGTCTTCACATGTCCCGCCACATAGACCCGGGCATGCGGCTGTCCCGTCTCCAGGCCCCATATGGTGCAGGTGGTATCGATCGAGGAGGTGCCCACCAGATTGGGGTCCACCTCGTTCCAATCGAACGAGGTGAGCGGTGCGCAAAAGTCACTGTTCTTGTTGTTATTCAGCACACACTCCAGCCGTGTGTCCGGTTCGCCGGCCCGCCACACTCGCAGATAATCACCGCTGGTGGCCAACAGGTCTGGATATACGCCCTTGGAGTCGGGTATCCACATGATCTTGGTCGTTGGATATGGATGGTCAAAGGTGCTAATCGAGGAGAGAGAGAAATAAATGTAAAATAAAGATGCGAATAAGATGATGATAACTCCCTACCTCTTGGCACTAAATTCGCTGGTGTCCTCGTCCAGGCTGATGATCTGCACCTTGTTGTTGTACTCCTCGATGAAGCTGCCCAGGGCTAGTCGGAAACGCTTGTCCGGCCGGACGCTCCAGTTCATGGAGTAGAGCGGCCATGGTGCGAGATATTTGTAAATCTCCTTGCGCTTGCCGGCGGTCGATGACATGACTGCAAAGGAGCGTCACAAGGAATTAAATATCAAGAGAAGCAGATGAAGAACCACTGAATAACCCACCTGAACTGTGTGATGGAATTCCGGGAGATCGAGATCGAGAGGAAGCTAATGCGGCAGAGTCACCTCAAGGCTGGCTGGCTGACTGGCGGCTGGCTAATGACGATGACCGATGATGATGATAATAATGACGGTGATAATGATTGATAATGACGACCACTCAGAACAGCGGAAAACTCAACCTCAGGCCTATCTGCTGCGCCTCATGGAACGGGTGGTAACGGAGATCTTCGCTAACGCCTAGCATTTGCATTTGCACTTTTCCCCCCGTCACTATTCTGCAGATTTTCTTCGGTTTCGGTTTCGGTTTTTCTTTAGCTTTTTTCGCTCTCTGTCACTTCATTTTGTTCCCCTCGCAGTGTTGCCAGCTCGGCCGTTTTCCGGCTAAATAATATACGCGAGGCGGTAATGTGTATCCTCCTATGTTGGGTTAGACGGAGTCTAATATGCGTAACAACAAATCACAGGCCCAGCGGCTCCAGCGGCATGGACATCCCCCGGCCGCAACGCGTCCGGTCCGGCTTGGCTACCAAAATGTTCCCGGCGGCGGCCTCAACCCGGAAAAGTTGGTGGCAACACTGGAAACGTAATGCGACGCGACAAATGCAGTTGCGGCCAAAAGCGAAATTTCCAACTGCTGCTTCTGCTGTCTGTCGGCGCGACACTTGATAACACTTGCTTTTTTGATGTACGCGACTCGCGTAGCTGTGCGGCAAGACAGTTTGGTCGGCGCTACGGAACAATTGTTGTTTTACGAATTTTCAATAGAATTTCCTCAAGAATTTTCACTGAAAATGTATACAGTGTGACCGTAACATGACCGTCGAAATATACCACCAACTATATATACTGTAAGCGAATCGCAGAATATACCAAACATCCATCTATCGACTAGTATCGATAGACAGCAGCAACTTGCACTTGGTATTTTGTTTTTGTCGTCTTGACACTTGCGGCGCGCGGTCACACCGGCCAAAATAAAAAAAAAATCAGATTACAAAGTGAGTTCTGTGCTGTGCTGAAAATTGCTTAAAATCGGCCGAAAATAATAGTTTTATCGATGTAAAACAAGTGGGGCGGTGGGCTCGCGTTGCAATATTTCGTTAGACCAAGAAAACACTCTATTTTTTTGCGGCCGCGCGACCTCGTTCTCCCGTGATGTTCGTTTTGCGGTCAAATTTTCACCAATTGCCCGCTCTCCTCTCCCTGTGCACCCATATCCGCGCTCTCACTCGCTCCTATCCTTGGTATAAACTTTTTTTTTTAAATCACTTTTCCACTTTCCATTTTGAGAAAGATATTTCACTTTGCGTAATTCGTACGTTGCCTACCGTCTGGCTGAGTGTGTGTGTGAGAGAGAGCTCGTGGCCGTGTGCCCGCGATGTGTGTGTGTGTGTGACTGTGTCGCCAATATTGCTATCTCGCCTGCACGCATATGCTCATCGCAGATTTTACTACTGCCATCCCTTACTCCCCCGCCTCCACACCGCTCCCCTCTTATTCTCATTTCACTGTCAAACCAACACACAATATTTTCGCGCGTGTGCATGTGTGTGTGTGTGCGCCTTTATAAATAGAATTCATTTCGTTTCGTTTTATATTTTGTTGTTGCTTTTATCATAATTATTTCGATTTTTGACGGTCCGCTGTGGCAGTGAGAAGATACATATATCCATACATTTTTTATCCAAAGAAAGCGATAAAAACGTGGTAACCGTGGAAAAGTTCAGGTGCACTGGTGTCTGTGTGTGAACTTGAAGAATTTCATTTATTGTTGTTCGAAAAGGCAATTGCAAGTGCGTGTGGTGTGCTGCCCATGGTTACGCTGTGCTCTGGTGCGTGCTTTCGTGTGGGTGTGTGCGTGCGTGTGAATGGGTTGTAGTTGTAGTATTTTATGAAAGAAAGATCGATTGATAGTGTGGCCGTTTTATAATAGTTAAGCCCTGTTCGACAGCCCCCCCCCCCTGCCTTTGCCAACCAACCAACACCCATACATGTGCTGGAAAAAGCAACGGTTTCCTCGTACGGGAACGTAGACTGCCTGGCGGCACACACACACACACACACACACACACGCACGTTCAGCCGTAACTTCATTTTTAGTGTTACCGCATAAGGCCAGCCAGCCACCCAACACCTCCCACTCTGCCCCTCTCGCCCTACGTAATTGTTGTTATGACGAGCTTGCAGTTTTTCTTCTTCTTTTTTTTTATTGTTATTTTGCAATTGTAAACAAGTGACGCGGCTGATCGGTTTCCTACTCTCCGCCTAACTGTTTATTATTCCAATTGGGAAAACCGTAGAACAGCCCGAAGGCCGAAACAGTCAGAGATGCAGAAGCAAAAAAAAAAAACAAATAACGTGGCTGAAATTCCTCTTGTTGTTTCATCGCTTAATTAATTGATTACTATCTATGAGTGTATATGTTTGTGAAAAATCAATCGAGCATAGGCTGTACCGGGGGGGTACGGGTTATGGAAGTGCCAGAGCGAGTTCCCCTTGAAAAACCGTTATCCTTGGCATCCCTCCGAATTCTATGGAGAGAAAAGAAACCTTCAACTCGACAGCCTTGAATACTCTCCAAAAACGAAAAAGCATATTAGTAAACACACTGAATAACGGTTTGCGCGAGGCCAATGGCCTTCAAGCAACGGGAAAATGTTGAATTTTTTCACTGAAAAAAAAAATAGAGAGAAGATAAGAAAATAATTAACAAACATAAGACACCGAAGAAAACAAATAAAATATATAAATATATATGAATAAATATATATATATCATAGCTAATACAGTTGCTTACAGTTTTTACAATATTTTCAATAAACTCGAATTAGTTTCAATCAATGCCACTTCCAGCCTATTTTAGACTTTCCTCTACAGAAATCTAACCATCTTATATCCTATCCTATTTCCTTTTCTTTCAGATATCTGCCTACTACTTCAGCAGGAACAACAACGGGTCTTAGATGTAGCACATAAGCAGCAATTAAGTTTAAAGTTAAACTAAAACTAGAAGATAATGCAAGGATAAATGTAAATAAGGAGATACAGGAGGAGCCGAGGTAAGCACTGATCAATTTTGAGTCAAGCATCGCAAAGTAATCAAAAGTCTTTACCTAGAAAGGATCACACAAACACAGAGGCGGCAACGGAAAGGACTAAAGAAAGGCCAAACGGGAGGACGTGCAATAAACATAATAAGCTTTTCACCAGGAAAACAACACTCGACTGGACATTCATCCTGATTAGATCCGGGATTAGGTCACCGCTGCTGCTGCTGCTGCTGCCACTAATATGCGTGTAATCGCGCCGCGTAGATCGTCAACGTCAGCGGCGGGCAGCGGCAGTCTCTACGGCACATCGTCGTCGTCGTCCGGCGGCAGCGGCTCAGCCACCAGCGGCACTAGCGGTAGCGCGGTGGATCGGTCCAGCGTTGGGGCCACCACGAACGGATATTCGCGGTACTCGGGCAGCTACGATCGCGGCAGCAGCCTCTCCAAGTGGCTGCCCACGTCCGGTGGCTCCTCCTCCTCGACGTCCGGCTACGGTAGCAGCTATTACCCCAGCTCGTACTCGACATACTCCTCCTCCGCAAGCCATTCAACCTCAGGGTCATCGTATGTGCCGCGCAGCAGCCTGCAAAGGAGCAGCGTAGGATCCACATCGTCGTCGTCGTATCTGAGCGGTGGTTCCGGCTCCACAGCGTCCGCATACCGCACAACCAGCTCTTCGTCGTATCTGAGCGGCTCCAGCTATGATTCACCTACGTACAGCCGATACGGAGTGAGTTTTTCATCTTCTCTAAATCCCCTGTCTCCTAACGATAGCGAACCCATTAAGCTTTACTTTGATTTGAAAAGTCCTTGGAGCTCCTCTGGGGAATCCAAGGTGAACCGAAACCGAAACCGAAACATCCTGAATAATTCGAGTTTTTATTCTTAAGTTATGTATGTTCGTATGTTCGATTGGTGGCTGATCTCTCACGGTTCTGAGTCATGTCTCTCTCTCTCTGTCTCTCCCTCCATTATGATTAAGTATTATATCCTGTATGCTGGGTCCTTGGTATAACTCTACTCAACCTCCCACAAATTGTCCCTTCCCTCCCGTAAAATCTGATCATGTCATGCCTCCTGTGAAGTTCATCAAGTCATCCAAAAGGGAATCCATTCAGAGATTAGTGTATCTAGAAAATAATTGTGAAGGAATCTAATCGGGGAACTATATTTTTACGTTAGAATTATTATCGAAAAAGAAGTAGCTTTATAGGGAATTGTACTTTTTGATAGAAAAACATTTGTGGGCTCTATAAAATGCTTTAATTATATTTAATCTAAAGTTATTGTTCCGGTTAGAGGTTGTTTATTCTAAAATGTATTTAAATTTGTGGCCACGAAAATGCCTTAATATCTGTTTTGGATTTGTTTTTTAAAAATAAGAGTAAAAACGAAAGGCAATCCAATTGTAACGTATTTAATGTAGATAAAAAAATAGATTCAGCAAGGACTTCCTTGTCATATCCCTTCATACTGCATACTACTAGTGCCTGTACCTAATATGATCTGTAGTCGTGTCAGCTTTATATATTTGCTAAAAAAAAAAAGAAACGAAGGCAAATCGCGCTTGTAAGTGACTTGCCTTCCGTTCCTGAGTAAAAAAAAAAGTCAAGAACAGATTACAGATACACTCATGGCTTACGGTTTTCATATGCAGCCACGCCCCCGATTTGTGGTGATCCTTCCCAGCCGTTCTATAGTTTTTCCCCCGCCTCGTTTAGTGATTAGTTTAGTTTGTTCCCGTTTTTTACTGTTTTATTTATTTTTTTGCTGATTATTTTGTTTTGTGTATTGTTTGTGTTGTATTTTGTCATTGCAACAACGAACCACCAAAAACAACACCCACCCACAACACTCACGCACACACACTCAGCACACAGTCCAACTCAAACAAATGCAAATATTCACGCATTAGACAAATAGCAAATAGCGTGTCCACAAAGACAAACACACGACGAACGGACAGACGGACGGACAATGCGGCATTTTGTGTCTCCGATAACAGATACCAATACACAGTGATCTCTCGATAATAAGAACTTTTGCTTAGTAGGATCATTTTTAAGTTTTTGAAAGACTTTCTTAGGAGAACTTTGCCAGAGAGTGGGAAATTTTTTCGCGCTGAATACACTATTTTACGAGCTGAATGTAATAGTTTACGCGCTGAATATTATATTTTGCGCGCTGAATGGATATTTTACCTTTTCCTATTGAATCGTGATAAAAACACTCGTTTATTTTACAGAGATTTTAACCAATTCAGCTGTAGAAAAGACACACAGACAAATTGCAAAGAAAGGGATAAAGGGTTTCCCTCTAGACAGCGATTCCTGTGACGAACCATTTAGTTTGTACACAAACATAGTCTCGGATGCGTCATGGCCCAGGCACAGGCACTGGCACAGTCACAGTTAGAGTCACAGGCCCAGGAATGGAATGCGTGTGTGTGTGGATTGTGTGTTTGTGAATATTGAGCTGAACCGAACCGAACCGCGAACCACTTGTTGGCACAGATCCAACAACAAAGCGGCAACTACAACTAGAAGCGACTGAAGCAACGGGAATTCACGATATAAGCACAAAAGGCCAGCACACCTCCAACAACACCAACAATTGTGTCACTCTCATACCCTTTTCCGACGCCTTCCCCGCGAGAAATTCGCAATAAGGTTAATGCCATAGCTCTGTCCCTGTCTGACTTTGGGGGGATATGTGTGTGCGAGTGTGTGTTTTGTGTGTGTGCCCAAGAGAACACCACATGTGAAGTTTATTTATTTATTTTCGAGGGAGGAAAGAAACAACAACAAAAAAAAGCAATCGAAACAATCAGTAGGTGCGTCCCCTTGACATTTCACACTCTTTTTTTTTGTTATTTATCTTTTTCGTCATAACTTTCGGTTAACATCTGGCATTAACATCCACATTATGTAGGTGGGTCCGATTTTTCCTTTTATTTTTCTCTCTTGTTCGGTTGACACAGACAATCGTACGTGCGGAAAGTTCTGTAGGCGACACATTTCGCGCTAATTACTATTTTCAGACGCACCATTTACCACTAGACTAGGCGCATTGGAAACGAGGTCGTTTTGAAATTCATTTTTATATTGTAATTGCGGTTAACGGGTAAATTATCATAAGATTAATCAGGTTCCTTTTGCTTGTAGTGTTCTAATCGAGTCGGGAAAATGATTTCGAAAAGTGTCTTGTGGAAATGCTAAGGTTTAAGATCAAAGCTTAACTCAGGATAGCTACCCTAGAAAATTGACACAAATCTTTAGTTAATACTGTTAATATAAATAATAGAAGTGAAATTAAGTAATAGCAAAAAGAAGGTTTAACCTTGGATCCATGATTTTTGGTACTGAATTATGGGTTTTAATTATGAGCAATTTCACGCGAGGGCGTGTTTTTAACTGACAGTTTAACCGCTGGTTATATTTCTCAGGCGTATGTATTTATTTAACGAAAGAGTATGGATTTAATATGTAAGAAGTTAAGTAGTATTTAAAAATGTGCTTTTAACTTGTAGTTAAACCTCGGGTTAAGTTCATTTTTATTATTATTTTTTTTATTTAACAGTTAAAGTGCAAGTTAGCCTGATAGGTCATCTCCTTTTCGATTATTTTGCAATTAGTGTGGACCCTCCCTCTTGCCATTATTCAATTTATTTATATATGTATATATCATTTACTATTCATTATTTGTGTACAGATATGCAGTCATTAAACTCTTTCATCATTGATGTTTCTTTTCTTTACATATTTTGTTTTTGTTATTTATCGATATTTTTGAAACATTTGAAACGTGAACACGAAACATGTTGAAACCCGTTGCCGTTTATCGTTACCGTTACCTCTTCTTCTTCACCACAAATGTTTCCGCTCATTTGTCACCTGTAAATGTTTCGCCAAAAAAAAAAAAACTACAACAACAAATATATATATAAAACAAACACCGAAAAAAACCGAAACCCAAAATCAAAACCCCAAACGATCGAAAATATATATAAAAAAAAACATTGATACGAAAAGTTACCGCGCAAAACATCATCAAAGATCACCTCGAATGGCGATAGCTTGAGCGGATCGGCGGCCAAGAGGGATGACTATGTCAGCCGCCGAAGTGTAGCGGACTCCGTCTCCTCCACCGCCAAGAAGCCACCGATAAGCGGCGGCGCTGGGGGAAGTAACTCCTCCAGTAACCACACGGAGACGAATGGCCATGGCGGCGGCAAGCTATCATCATCGTCATCTGGCAGCCGGTTGTCCAGTTCATCTTCATCCCCATCGCTAGCCCGCCTGGTGGCCACCTCCGGACTGGATATCTACGAAAAGTACAGTCCGGCCAACTATAAACCCAACTGTGAACTGTCACGTTCCAGGTCGGGGCATGCTGAGCCGGAGCTGGAGAACGGAAGTGGCGGCGGCGGCGGCGGCACTGCTACACCCACTGAGACGGTGACGCTGGAGCGTCCGCGTAGCAGTCGGTATAGTCGCCTCTACAGCAACAGCAGTGATGCGGGCGGTGATGTCACGACCAGCTCTGGAAGACTTGGAACGGGCACGGGCACAGGGACGACCTCCCGCAGCAGTAGCGGGAGCAGGTACTCGATAAACAACAGCAACAGCAGTGGGGATGTGCCCACGGCCACCTTTACGCTACGCAGCAGTCGGACGCGTCGCAGTCAGGCGGAGGATGTCACAGCCAAGGCAACAGCAGCAGCTACTCCTACGCCTACACCACCTCCTCCTCCTCCGCCGCCGCCGCCGCCCTCAACCAATGGCCACAAATCGTTGGGGGAGCGTGGAGAGACCAATGGCGGTGGGCTGGAGGCCAAGCTAAATGGCCTATCGCTGCTCTCCACTTCGCCAAAGCGGAATGCCATCTATGAGAGCCGCAGTGGGAGCAATCTTAGGAACCAGGACACTACCGATGATGCGGGAGTCTCTGCTCCAAGCAACGGCAGCGGGAATGGCAATGGCGGCGAGGCCCAGGCGGAGGTGGACAATGGAGATGTGAGCACCACGGCCACTTTTAAGCTATCATCCTCATCCTCCGACAGCAAGGTAACAGCAAGGAGCGAGCCACGCGAAGCGAAACCAAAACCAAAACTAATTGCATGCCAAGACAAGGACCACTGACCTCCTGTGTTTCAGTTATATATTCTGTGTGTGTATGTGTGTGTGCCAAGCCAGACCCAGAGAACTCCTCTCAAGAGAACCCAATAACCCAGCCCAGCCCCTAACCCCTATTCTGTTCTATCCAAACGCATTGTCATCCCAACACAGCTAAAACTGAACCCCCCCGAAAAAGCCGATCATTTAATCAAGTTTCAACATTTTTATGTATTTTTAGCTAAACTCTTGCAGAGATTACGCCCTGTTCTAACTTTAACCAAACGAAAACGTTAACAAGAACCACTAAACGCAAAAACAAATAAAAAAAAGCAAAAGCAAAAGCAAAATCGCGTCAAGCCTAAACCAAAGCCAAGTCCAAAGTCCAACTAAACGCCATTCGGTCTAACTAACAATAAGGCCAGACTAACTCTATTCCTCCTAAAACATTCCCCAAAAAAAAAAACTCAAACAGAAATCATCCTGAAAATAAAACCATAATTGCTTTAGTGTGTGGTAAATAGGAGGGCTTTTGTTAGTCAGGAGCAGGAGCAGGAACAGGAGCAGCAAAAGCAGAAGCAAAAGCAGCAAGCGGCAGTTTCAGGATCAGAAGCAGAAACAGGATCAAGAGCAAAAGCTAAATCAGAAGGCGCTATTTTAGGAGCAAAAGCAGAAACGACGAAACAGTTTCACAATCAGAAGCAGAAGCAGATACACCAAAAAAGCAGAAACAGCAAGTAGCTTGGGGCATCATCGTCGTCGTCTGACGACTGACGTTTAAACGTGGCAGGCGTCGAGCGGCAAGCGGCAATAATTAAACAACAAACACAACACAACATCTCGGTACCCTCCCAAAAAGCAACAGAAAATCTAGACTAAGAACGGCAGGTGCAAGGAGCAAGGAGCAAGGCGAGGAACGACTAACGAGAAACGAGCGAACGCCCGTCGAATGATGTTAGACATTAAGAAGACCAGAGGATTCCAAAAGATTCCACAGCCATCCAAATTGCAGCCATCAACGGGAGCAGGAGCAGGAGCGGGAGCAGTGCCATCCTCAGCAGCAGAGGCCACAGCGGCAGCAGTAGCAACAGGTACTAGAGGAGCAGCAGGAGCAACAGCATCGGGCAGGGGAACCAGCCAGAACCAACGTTCAAAGAACCAGTCTCAGGCCCAGACCCAGGGCAGGCAGGCAGCAGGAGGAGCCAGCATACCCTCGGTGGTTGTGGGCAAGACGCACGCCGCCCTGGCGGCTGTTAAATACGGCAACGGAGGAGTAGCTCCAGCCACACAGGTCCGCTCGACACTGGCAGGAGTGCAAGGCGGCGCCAGCATCGCTGCCACCACCACCACCACTACCACAACTAATCCGGTGCGGGCGGCCAACCAGCGTTACTTCCTGGTGTCCAGCTACAAGGATCCATCGTTTCTCAAGGCCGAATGCGAGTTGGCCCATGCCCAGGTGACGACGACAACAACAACGACAACGACGGCCAGCAAAGCGAAGGGCAGTCGCATACGGGCAGGTGAAGATACCAGGAACAATAATAACTCGAATAGCAACAATAGTAGCAGCAACAGCGGCAGAAGGGCAAACCCGCTGAGTGATATGCGACGGGGGCCCATGTTCAATGGCAATCAGCAGACCAGCACTAGCACGAGCCAGAGCCAGAGCCAGAACCAGAGCACCGTCATCAGTAGCAGTAGCAACAGCAACAGGATCACCGCTGGCCACACCACCAACACGAACGGGGTGCTCCACAAGTACAGTGCCCGCTCCTGTGCCGGTACCTCGTCGAAGGTCTATGGCAAGCTGAAACCAATCAACACCAACAACAACACGGCCGCCGCTGCAGCAGCGATGATGAATGGACATCATCATACCAACAATAATAACAACGGAAGCAGCAGTAGCAGCACCGCCAACAACAGCAGCAACAGCGGCAACAACAACATGATGCAACGCCAGCAGCAGCAGCACGATGACATTACCTACATAGACAGCGACGAGCCGACAGCCAATGGAGGGGCAGGAGGAGCGGGGACAGGAGCCACAAAGGCCACCATTTGCTACTTCAAGCCCATAACTCCACCGCTGCAGCTGCGACATCGCAACCAACAGCAGCAGCAGCAGCAGCAGGATCAAAAGCAATCTGGCCATCGCTATGCCCGACCCAAGTCCACCATTATAGCCTCCGGTCACTCGAACTTCGCGGCCAGCTATGAGAAGTTCAGCAGTGGCTATCATCGTCAGACCAATGGAGGAGGAGGAGGAGGCGGCGAGTTGACTGGCACCACAGAGGGTCGGTCAGCTGCCGGCGGCAATGCCCGGCGTTATGGCATCGATTCGCTGAGCATTAAGGCCTCCATTGAGAAGTTTAACAATCTTAGTACCCAGAAGAGACCCACAACCACAACCACGACCACGACTGTGTCGGCCACGGGGAGTGGCACAGCAGCGGCAGCGGGAACAGGAACGGTCGCTGTCACTGGGGGACGAAGCAATCACACATCGCACCAGCAGCAGCAGCAGCAACATCAGGCCGCTGGCGGGAGCAGCGGCAACCTGCAGCAGCGCTACAGCAGCGACCTGGACAACATACGAGTGGCGGCGGCAGCGGGCTATAGTAGTTCCCTGACCAGAGCCGCCTATCGGACCACGGCCACCATGAATAGTATTAGTACGCCAACGGGCATGGGCATGGAAACAGGCGCAGGAGCAGGAGCAGGAGTTCATACCAGTCGACAGGCAGCCAGCGCCGAGAGTGCCAGCCAGGTAAACAGCGATGCAGCTGGAGCTGGGCTGGGAACAACAACAACAACAACACCAACAGCAGCAGCAGTAGCAGCAACACCCAATAATGCCACCACACCAGCCACGTCTTCCGTCTCCACAGCCACAAGTATAGTTACAGCCACAGCCTCAGCTACAGCCTCTAGCTCCGCCAGCGATAGTGTAAGTCGGTCCTAGGCCAGGTCACCGATAATATCAGTTCAGTTTTAGTTTATACTCTCTCTCTCCATTCCGTTTTCTTCTACTTATATATGTTCTATATATATATATATATATTCGACTTGTGGCAAGAGCAAGCAATTCTGATCTGACAACATTTTTGTAGCTAGAAAAAGTATATATTTGCACTTTCCATTTCTTCTTATCTTTCTCCCTCTCTCTCTCGCTTTACGTTCTCATTTTGAATTCATCGATACACACAGACACACTATCGCTGCCTATCGTTCGATTTAATTTAGCTATCGATATATTGAGCCTGGTTTTATCCTTTGCATGCTGCACACCCTTCATTCGCATTAACACACACAACACACACTAAACTTGGACTTATGGGTTTCTTCCTTAATCTCTAACTGCTCGATTGCTAGCTGCTTCGGTTTTATTAAATTAACCCTGTTTAACTATTGATTAATTAATTCGCCGCGAATTCGATTGGCCTGCCACGGGAGGTTTCTTAGTGATGGGAAAGTAGCGATAAAACGAAACTGTACTAGAAGTGTGAGAAAAGTTCGCTTTTGGGTGTATTTTCAAAAATTTCAAAGTACCCAGTTTAGTTAATATCTTAAAACTTGTTTTACAAGTTAGAAAACTTAACCTACCAGAGGAAACCCAAATTAAAATCACCCTAAGAAGAATTCCCATCACTAAAACCTTACCGCTTGCAGCCCAATTGAGTTCTGTGGCTTCCCTTCATCAAAGGATTAAATGTTGTAACTAATATATGATATTTTATACACTTTACCCCTCCGAAACAGACGCAGGCGAGAAGCGGCACTACTGGCACCAGTGCCCGGAGCGTCCTGCCGCCCATGACACCGACGTCGAGTCGTTACTGGGATCGGGATCGTGAAAGCGGCAGCAGCCGTAGCAGCGGCAGTACTTCCACCCTTACCTCGTCGTCGCTGAAGCACAATTCGGATGATGGCTACAAGAGCGCCTCCTCGTCCAGGGATGAGAAGTCGGAAGGTGCGTACGTTGAAAACTGTCTCAAGGATGCACAGGGCAGAAGCTAGGCAGCCAGGTAGTTGGGAAACCCAACTATCTGGCACACACATACACAACCTTTCCCCCAGTAATCAGTTAAAACTCTCCATGAAAGCTACACACAAAACACACGAAACACAGAACACCAACGACATTGTTAAAGACTCATAGTAGAAGAAGCAGGGAGACGGAGTTTCAAACCCAGGCTCAGGCCCAGGATCACACGGAACCGAAGCGAACCGAATGCCTGTGGTTAATCGCGAGCGCGACCGCATACAGGCGCATGCCTCCAGATTGGGGAGTGACCCACGTTAGACACCGCCCCTTGTCAGTAGTTTTAATATCAATGCCCTCTTTCCTCATGTCAATCCACAGGTTTGTGCGGACTGAGAAACATTGGGAACACATGCTTCATGAACTCGGTCATCCAGTGCCTGAGCCACACCCAGGAGCTGACGCGCTTCCTGCGCTCGCAGCACGGCACCCGCTCGTCCTCCACCAAGGACCAGCAGATACTCCACGGTAAGGTTACCCCTTGGCCCATTTTGTAAAAAATATATTCATGATTTACGGTACTGCCTGCCATAGAATTTGCCAAACTCATCCAGGAAATGTGGACCTCGAATGTGCACACAATGACGCCCATGGAGCTGAAGCGTGCCTTCTCCACCAAGCACCGCATGTACAGTGACTACAATCAGCAGGATGCCCAGGAGTTCCTGCGCTTCTTCCTTGACTCGCTGCACTCGGCCCTCAACACGGGCGTCAAGGGTGAGACGCTCAACATTGACGATAATCTCAGGTGGGTCTCCCCCAAAGCTATGCCCGATTTTCCATTTAATCCGAATTTCCATCTTTGCAGTGACAATAAGAAGGCGGACCTGACCTGGGAGTGGTACACGCGGCACGAGAACTCTCTGGTGCGCGACCTCTTTGTGGGGCAGCTGAAGAGCACCCTGAAGTGCACTACCTGCGGCAATACGAGCGTTACCTTTGATCCCTTTTGGGATCTGAGCGTACCGCTGCCGTCCTCGTCACGCTGCAAGCTTGAGGCCTGCCTGGACCTCTTTATACGCGAGGAGGTCCTAGACGGGGACGAGATGCCGACATGCGCAAAGTGCAAGACGCGACGGAAATGCACCAAGAGCTTCACCATCCAGCGTTTCCCCAAATATCTCGTTATACGTGAGTTGGTCACCATTGATTCTTGAAAGTTATAACCAATTATATAAACTTTTCAGATCTTAAACGCTTCTCGGAGACGCGCTGGAGCAAGCTGTCGAACATTGTTGAGTTCCCCACATCGGATCGCGAGCTCAACATGGGCTCCTATGGCGCCAACTCCAACTCGAATGTGCATTACTCGCTCTACGCGATATCCAATCATATGGGTGCGTTTTCCGATTCCCATTAACATAATATTTATACTTATTAAAGTACTCTATATGCTAATCATGAACTCTAAACTGGGCTTCTTTTAGGCTCTACGGCTGGCGGTCATTATGTGGCCTTGTGCAAGCATCCCATCTCCCGCAAGTGGCACGAGTTCAATGATAATATGTGAGTATTCAGTACAAGAGAAAGGGATATTTGGTTTCGGGTCCATTAATTTCTCAACTGAATTATAAGAATTGTAGAAAAGTGTGTAATTTGCGATGTTGCAATGTTGTAAAATATTTTTTCGTCCAAACATGGCTAGATCGACCCTACATTTAAATGCTGATCATGAATATATATGCTTCATAGGGTCGGAAACGACTCCTTCGCTTCGATGGGCGCCCTGCAAGGGTATAAAAACCAAGCTGTAACATTTTGTTGCATACTTTTGAAGGGCACTTGAATCGATGTCAAATCTACAGCATAATTTGTTGTTATTTATCTCTTATTATGCAAGTTTGTGATTTCAAAAATAACGTTCAACTTCCTTTACAGCGTCAGCGATGCCTTGTGCGAAAACCATCTCGTTTCATCCAGTGCCTATATACTTTTCTACGAGCGTGCGTAAGGCCCAGAAGCAGGAGGGAGTCTTCGCTGATGTCGGGCGGAAGGGGTACCAGGATTGAGCTGTTGCCTTGCACTCACTCCGAGGAGCAGGGAAGCGACTTATATGGTTGTTAATTGAGATGCGAATGCGAGCTTAGGACCACCACGAGCGGGACAGGAGCAGGACTATGAGGCTTGGCAGGCGGGCTCCTCGTAGAAACGCTTCGTAGAATTGCATACAAAAGCAAATTACTTAATTTAACTCAAAGAAAAAAAAAAAAAACAAGAGGAGTTAAGAAGGAAGAGAATCAGAAACTAACTCCCAACTTAATGCAAAAGAAAACCAAAAGAAAGAGGAGGAAGGCGAAGGCAAAGCCAAGTGCACGACGAACGGATGAACGAGATTGGATGTACATAAGAAACGAACCCAAAACAACAAAAATACACAAAACATGCAGACAAAAAACAAACAAACAAGCAAACAAAACAAATAATCTGTGCAATAACAACTTTCGGCAAACCAATAGCAAAAACAAAAATCGAGCGGGGATAAAGCCAAAGGCGATGCAAGGATTTAATGTGTATTTCCCTCCTGAATATTAAGTGTTATTTATGCCACGCTCCCTCTCCCTCGTTCTCTATCTAACCCGTGTGCCTATCTCTCTCTGTGGGCCGTCTCTTCCCCGCTCTCTCTTTCTCTCTCTCTCTCTCTCTCTATCTCTTTCAATATCCTCCGTCTACCGTCTCCTGCCTCCCGCCTCCCGAGTCAGTCCCTTGGTTTGCCGAAAGCCTGTCCCTGTGGTTGTGTGCAATAAGAAGAAACAAAACGTAAAAGATAAAGATAAAACGCAAAAGAAAACCAACAAAAAGTAACGTAAGCTAAACGAGGATGGAAAGGCAAAGCGACGTAGAAGAAGAAAGCAAACTCAACGTAAGCGGAGGAAGAGATACCTAATTATCTATAAACACAAATATATATATATTTGAAATTCGTCTTTCTTGTGCAATATATTTCGTAAAAGAAAAACCCAACAACAAAAAAAATCGTAACTGCAATAAAAATACTTCAAAAACTAAAGACGATTCAAAGGCAAAAAGTAAAACAAAAGCAAAAGCAAAAGAAAATCAAGAATAAGATAAAAAGAAAAACCAATGCAATCGCACCACAAAAATCACACTAAACATAAACAAAAAGAAAACTAAAAACTAACTAGCTAAGTAAAACTGCTTTTTAGCAACTAAAACAAAAGAAAACTAACAAGTAACAACTAAAAACCCGAGAATATAGTGATTAATTAATTGATAATGAGAGAAATGAGAAATAAGGAAGGAGGAAAATGTTAACGAAAAACGACGCGACGTGCGAAAGCTGACAACAACAACAAATAAAATCTGCATTGTGAGAACGTACTTATGATAAATGTTAAATTAAAAACTAATTACAAATTAACGGAAACAATCGAAGAGAAAGCGACGAGAAGCAGAAGCAGGCGGCGACAACACAAAAAGAGGACAGGAAAAAATAGTTATCGTTATCGTTTTAGTCGAAACACCAACCAAAAAAACAAAACCATCCAGCCTGCGTGGGGAATTTCCCTTTTAGACAAGACACCAACCAAACCCAGAGTAGCAACCAATTAGAGGGAAATTCCGCCAAGGAGAGGCACCCCGTGCGTTCGTTCAGTTCGTTCTTTCGTTCAAAATTGTATAATTTTCGTGTTTTTGTTGCAATGATGTTTTTTTTTTTTTTTTGTTTTATTTTCGTCCAACAAAGGAAGAAAAGCTATAATAGAAAACCAGAACTAGTCTCAAAATGAAAGCGAAGAAAGAGCAAGAGTTGATGTTATGTTTTATGCGCTACTTAACCGAAAAACTGTTTTTTAAATAATTGTATTTCTATATATCTCATTTGTTTTCTTTTTTACTCTGTGCGTATATATATACTTCGTAAGCCTAAGTCGAGAGCGTTTTACACCCTTCCCAACGTCCCTGGCCCCTTCCTCCCTATACATGCTATATATACAAATCTATATATATATATATATTTATATATTTTTGTTGCCTATTTTTTGTTTTTATACCTACATATATAATATACACCATATTATGTAATTTATTTATTTATTGTATTTATGTAAATGATATATAAACAAACACACACTCACACACACACACACAGAGAGAGACTCCTCGTACACTCAGCGAAACGGGAGTATATATATTGTGTACATACTGCAACTTGTTTTCGGCAGAAACAAAAACAAAAACAAAAATAATATAAATAGAAAAGAAGCGGAACAACAACGAGAGGAGAAACCTACATAACGCCTACACTGCAGCATATAAACTATAATTGATGGAAGATTTGAAATAAAAGATGAAAACAAGACACATTATTTATTTATTTGTAAATGATCGAAAATGAAAATGCAAGTAAAACGGCAAACAGCAACTACTATATATTTTTTTCTGGCTTAACTATTAGTTACAATTATAATTGTTGGATATTTTACTAACGTTAAAAAGAAAACCAAACAAAAACAACAAAAAAAAATGCAAAAAAAAAGATGAAAACAAAACACAAAGAGGAAAACAAGAAAAATAAACGCAAAAAAATACAAACAAGATTTTTCATTTACCTTTTATTTCGATACATTTATCGATCAGGAGTGCAAAGGGGGACGACGATCGGATAGGTGGAGAAACATCGATTATTTAACAAATGGAAATATTTTCTTTTACAAAAAGGGGTAAGGAATCAATAAATATACATCGATTTTTCGGTCGTCTTTATACTGATCTTTTTTTTTATAAAAGTAAGTAATCATTAAATCATAGGTTTGTTTTATATTCTCCGAATTGATCGATTCAATTCTTGAGCAATGAAATATTTCGATAATTGATCGATGAACAAAAAAATCTGATTTGTAGCTTTATGAAAAAGTTATTATTAATCAAGATTAAAGCTCTGTTTGTGAAGAAGTCTATTAAAAATACCTTTGAAAGTTTGAAAAGAACTTAATTAGCATTGAAACTTACCTTAATTTTAACACTACTTAAAATTCGGTGTTTTTGGCTTTAAAGTTTGGCTATTTGAACAAAAATATATTTACGTTTGATATAAAGCTATATTAAATTCCAACTATCTGTTTAACCCTTTAAATGAAAACAACTTAATATTCATGTCAACAGTTTGTGGACCCCGTTGGGGCCTCTTTTTGTAGTTTAAGTTTAATAAAAGTTAAGTTATTATTGTTTTGCGACAACTTTCTCACATTTTACAAAATATATCTATATAAATAACGACTAACTGAACTCCAGGTCCTGCGGCTCTGTGTGTATGTGTGTGTCTCCGTGTTATTTTGGTTTCTTTTGGGGGACGGGGACTCCCCACGACCTCCCACAACTGAAGATGTGTCTCGAACCAGGGAATGGGTGAGGGTGGGCATGGGCATGGTTATGGTTATGGTTATGGTATGTTCTATGTGATTGATGGTGGCCTCATTGTGGCGACGACGACGACGACGGCGGCGGCGGCGGCGGCTTCTGTGAGCGACGACTGTGGTTCCGGACAAGAGTTAGATTCGTTGAGCACCAGTGCCAGCAGCTGCGGCGGCAGTTTAACAAAAAAGACAACAGGTCAACTGCTGCACGTCGCTGGCTGGCGGCCGTCCGTCCCTGATGCTGCTGCTGATCCCCGATCCGTGGCGACGGCTTAGGATGTTGTTGTTGTTGTGACAGTGGCAACGGCAACGGCAACGACAACGACAACAGCGGGCCGGCGTTGCCGTCGCGGCCCGCGGCCGAAGATCATTTAGTCTCATCCTTCTCGGCCTTGTCCGCCTTGGCGCTGGCCCGGATCGCCTTCTTGTCCTCGTACATCTTGATTAGCTGATCCTTGGTGGGCATGGGCTTGATGTAGCCGTGCAGGACCAGGTGTTTGATGGAAATGGTGGTGCAGCCTGCAGCAGGGATTAAAAGTATTAAAAGGGGTAACCAGAATCCTGAGATTCCTCCTTGAATAATCCTTACCCAGAGTGAGGGCATAGCGCAATGGCGTGGCCACCTTGTAGCAGAGATAGGCGATGGCGTAGTGTCCCATGTGAGAGCTCTGAACCTTCTGGATGATGTTCTCGCTGAGATGCAAATACTGCAGCACCGCCGGGACATCCACGCCGCTAAGGAACGTAGGAAAATGATAATAGAAATCTTAACGGATTCGGAATAGACTCACCTCTTGGAGAGATAGTAGAAGCCCCCGAACCAGCCCAGCGATGTGACCACATGCACCGGGATGAGCACGTACCAGTACTTCTTGTACATGTGCTTGAACTTGGACATCAGCGACATGTTCGCCGCCTCCCCGAACAGATCGGTGGACGAGGTGGCGGCAGCCTTCGCATGCTTGCCGTCATCCGTCGAGTGAGGTGTGGTGCCCGTGGTGCTGGTGGTGGTGGTGGTGGTGGTGGTCGTGGCCGATGACTTGTGGCTGTGGCGCTGCAGCTGCAACGGCAGCAGCAGGCAACGCTGATCCGTCACACCCATCGAGGAGAAGCCGCTACCAACTGTCGACGATGAGGGACTCGCACAGCTAGTCCTCGGCAGCGCCGCCAGGCAATGGGTGTGACGACCACTGAACAGGCGCAGCGAGCAGGCGAGCATACGCTGCCGGGTGAGCAGGGCTACCGTGGCCATGATTACGCAGATTCCGTGCAGATCAGATCCCCACCAGAAATCGAACCTCAAGCGACTTCAATCGCCGTGCCTGCAGACGAGCCGTGCGTGCTGTGTTCCAGGTTTCGGAGCCTCGGAGATATCAGGTCGCTTCTCGGTTCGAATTGATTCGAATTCGATTCGATTCACACACACATTCCCATGCAGAGCCGGCACAATATAATAAATATCTCCTGATTCTGATTTCACCTGGCCTGCTGTTTAGGGATGAGAGAACTGTGTCAATATATCGGCATTTGTATGCGATAGTTTTCTGTTCTGCTCTTTGATATTCAAGAAATCAAGTAAATTGAATTATTTATTAGAAATCTTTCAAGTGACGTGATCCATGCCGTCAGGGGTCATAAAAACGTAATATCCGTGACGTAAGGGAGCTTGTTCAAACATCGATTGCTCTGTCGGTCAATCGACTAAGTGCGCAAACGTGCTTCGTCTTTTTTTTTTTGCACATCCACTAATGTGCTATCGATAACGAAATATCGCCGAACTTGGATTTTAAATTTGCACATTTGCTTTGAGTTTTGATTAAAAATGTAGCTAAATGCAAGAAATACCTTGAGCAGACTGAAAAATAAAGTACTTGTTTCAGCAAACGATATAATGCAGCATAGAAATTGCATGAAATATTCTCGATAGATTGATTTTGACAGAAACAATTGACAAATCCTTATCAGGAGCGATTCCCCAAAGCTTATCAGAGATTGAAAATGTGTAATGATCCATTAAGCGATCCTCGCAAATACTGCATCCCGTACAGGATACACGTTCAAGATATTCCCAATTCAAATCAAAACCAGTCGTAAGTCGTTCTAAACTTTTGTATATAATTTACTAATCAAACGGAAGGCAGAAACGTTATTGCACTAATATTACACAACTCAATTGATTGCAAAAATAAGCTTATTAAGCGCACCTTAAGCAAATGCGTTTAATCTGAATGTATTTACCCGGATTTATTTGCCACTCATATCACAAAACATCAACTTTGCCGCCCTTAGTTGGCGGCCGCCACTCGCACAAGCAGTTTCCTCCGATCCTCATCGATGGCGGCCAGGAATTTTTGCACTCGCTCGCTATAAAAGTCGCTCGTCTTGGCCAACTGGACGCTATGCATTCGCTCCCTCCGCCGGAAGTCGTCCAACTGCCAGCGGTCGCGCTGGTAGGCCAGAATGCTGGCCAAAAAGTGCCAGAACGTGATCTGTGGCCACAGGACATTGCTGAAGTACAGCACCGATGTGCTCAGCTGGAAAAGGAAGAAGCTTACCAAGCTGCTAATCTCAATAGGAGAACCAGCACTCACCTGCCACATCATAAAGTCGCTCAGCCTGGTCTCGCCGGAGGTGCGAAAGACCAGATCCGGCGGCGGCGAGTGCCGTGTGTAGAGGCATTCCTCCAGCAACCGTTCGCTGATGTCTGCCGCTTCTATGTCCTCGTTGCCATGCCTTAGGACCGTCTCCACCGCCTGTGTGATCTCGTCGCGTGACGTGTACGCAAAGGCCACGTTCAGGAAGAGCTTGTCGTTGCGCTCGGTGCTCAGCATGGCGGTGGCCACCAGCTTCTGCAGATCCAGCGGCAGCAACTCTATGTTCCCTATCACCCGTATGCGTATGCCGTGCTCCTCCAGCCGGGCGGTCTCCTGCAGCAGGCGGGCAAACTTCTCGCGGGCCAGATTGAAGAGACCGTCGACCTCCTCGCTGGAGCGCTTGAAGTTCTCAATGCTGAAGGCGAACGTGGTTACCTCGCGCACGCCCACGTCCAGGCACCAGCGGAGGCAGTCCGCCAGCTTCTCAAAGCCCCGCGAATGACCCTCGATCTTGTCGATGTGCTGGGAGCGGGCGAATCTCCGGTTGCCGTCCATCACGAAGGCTACGTGGTGCGGTATCTGGCCACAGATCCGCAGCGCACGCATCGTTAGTTTCTCTGCCAACGAGTACTGGTAGTCGGACACCCACGACATGATGGCCTCACAGTTTGTCTTTGTTTGTTTCAAGGCGTCGGAATCGGTTTAATTACGAAAACAATAATTCTAGGGCCGGTGGTGGGTCCCGTGGCTAAGAAAAATCTGTGTGACCGCTTGTTTTGACTAGAATACCATAACGCCTCGACAAAGATGCCGTTTCAGCGAAGACTTAAACCTTAAGGTAAGAACGATATTTATATAAATATACTATTCTTTTTAGTCTGGTTGTCTTTTTACCTCTATGCACTATTACGCTACGTTTACTTATGTTCTTGATCAGAGAAATGTTTTTCACCTTTTCCATCAGAGCTGGCGCCCATTTTTTATGACACTTTAAGTGTTTCCAATTGGACTTTCCCAAGTTCTCTACCTTATATTCGATGTTTTGGTCGATTATACTTAAGCGGAGTCTCCAATCGCTGTGACATGAGCCTTTCTAAGCATTTATGACTTCCTTAAAAGCCTTTTTAGTTTCGCAGAGTTTTTAGAGAAAACGAAAGTCTCCCATATGCCCCAGGAGGTTGTGCCTCCAGCATAGGGGTCCTTACTCACAAAAACATACGGGGAGTGCTGAGGCCCTTCAAAACCGATTAAGGTGGGACCAGCTGCCTTGGACGAAAAACTGCCCTCACCAATGTTACCATATTAAAAAAAACATCGATAGTATCGATAGTGAGATCGAAGTCTTTGCAGCTCTGTTGACAGCTACGACAGCCTTCTTTTTTGATATCCGGTTCACGCAAGTGGTTCGTCCAAATCTTTGCCCTTTAATTATTTTGCTAAAAATCCGTGTCTAGAGCCCTTTTGAGGCCTTTAAACTGTGCCCCACTCAAGAGTGCTCAATGGCTCGATTGAAAACTGAAGGAAAGCCGACCGGCAACCACGTTTTTTTTATGTTTTTTGTTTTGTTTGTGCGCACGCACTTGTGTTTGTGATTGTGAAGCCACGGTGTGTTATAAATCTGCATTCCCTTGCTATCCCGCAGTTGCTGATCGACAAATCACATCATAATGGCTCCCAGGAAGGCTAAAGTTCAGAAGGAGGAAGTCCAGGTCCAGCTGGGACCCCAAGTTCGCGATGGCGAGATCGTCTTCGGCGTGGCCCACATCTACGCCAGCTTCAACGACACCTTCGTCCATGTCACGGATCTGTCTGGCCGCGAGACCATTGCCCGCGTCACCGGTGGCATGAAGGTGAAGGCCGATCGTGACGAGGCTTCGCCCTACGCCGCTATGTTGGCTGCCCAGGTGAGTTTCCTGCTGCTGCTTGCTGGAGGAGTTCGGCCCTAAAGCTGTGTACCCTTGCTTCCCTCTGTAGGATGTGGCTGAGAAGTGCAAGACCCTGGGAATCACCGCGCTGCACATCAAGCTGCGCGCCACTGGAGGCAACAAGACCAAGACCCCCGGACCCGGCGCCCAGTCCGCTCTGCGCGCTCTGGCCCGTTCCTCGATGAAGATTGGCCGCATCGAGGATGTTACCCCCATCCCATCGGACTCCACCCGCAGGAAGGGCGGTCGCCGTGGTCGTCGTCTGTAGAGAGATGGATCCGGAAGCCGGATATTCCTTTTGCTGTTCCCTGCTTTTGTGTATATGACAAGAACTTCGCTATTCTGTTAGTGTGCATGAAGGCACTGTAATAAACCGGGAAAAGTTTGCCTAAAACGAAAGATTAACAAGTTCGCATGCTAATTGTGGCTAGAGGGGGTTCTGTGGACCTGTTTTCATTGCAAAATCAAACGATTTTGGCGAAATGTTTACAAAAACCGCAGTCGCAAACGACCAGGGCTGCCACACGTCGTGGTGACTTATCGATTGCCCGACCGTCCAGCAACCCTGCTGCGATAGCTATCGGCTCAGCAGCTGTGTTTTTGCCTTCTTTTTTCGTATCCGGTTCAAGCAATTGGTTCGTTCTCGGTCTTCTCCCCCATTACTTTTTTTTTGTGTGAAAATATTGCGATTTGCGAATCGGGCGCCACAAACGGAACGATGCAACAACTAGTGCAATTTACTGGCAATTCAATTACGCCACCCAAAATGGGAATATTCGACGCCACGGTGTGGATGCGGCTGAATTATTTTTCTGTTCTGTTTTGTTTGTTTGTGGTGCCCGGGAACTGTTGTTGTTGTTTTGTGAGCCGGTGACTGACCAGTGATTGCTCTCCATTTTAGTTGCTTATCGTCGAGCAGATTCCACACAATGGCACCCAGGAAGGCTAAAGTTCAGAAGGAGGAGGTCCAGGTCCAGCTGGGACCCCAGGTCCGCGACGGCGAGATCGTCTTCGGCGTAGCCCACATCTATGCCAGCTTCAACGACACCTTCGTCCATGTCACCGATCTGTCTGGCCGCGAGACCATTGCCCGCGTCACCGGAGGCATGAAGGTGAAGGCCGATCGTGACGAGGCTTCGCCCTACGCCGCTATGTTGGCTGCCCAGGTAAGCGGAGCGAATTCTAACTAGAAAACAAAACTAATTTTCTGATTATCCCTCCAGGATGTGGCTGAGAAGTGCAAGACTCTGGGAATCACCGCGCTGCACATCAAGCTGCGCGCCACCGGCGGCAACAAGACCAAGACCCCCGGACCCGGCGCCCAGTCCGCTCTGCGCGCTCTGGCCCGTTCCTCGATGAAGATCGGCCGTATTGAGGATGTTACCCCCATCCCATCGGACTCCACCCGCAGGAAGGGCGGTCGCCGTGGTCGCCGTCTGTAGAGTGTGAGGCCCCATTGTTCTGCTGCGGTTATTTTTTATATAAATACAGCATAAATGTAGAAATAAAATAATGAAATGTGAGTTGAGTTTTTGGGGTTCGGTGGAGACTTGGGGGCTGTTATCGATAGCTTTTGTAATCAAAACGGCAACAAATGAACAACAATTCAATATTTTTCTATTTTCAACTTGTACACGTCCTACAAATATTCTAAGCTTTGGTGGATGGATTATTAGGAGCTAAAACACTCAATTAAAAAAATATATCAAGTCATTTGTATATTTATTATTTAATAATGTATTTTTTTAAATTTCTCTGCAGAAGTGGCGAGAAATGTTACAACCGAATTTTATTTTATAAAATATATATTTTTAAAATATGTCTATTAAAATCAATAATTTGAGTATATTACAACATATGTTACTTTATTTTAAATATATTTTTTTAATTCACAAATATCCAAAATGATTTTATCGAATATATGGCGGTGAAAACAGCAAACATCCACAATCGATAGTTTTCAGTTCTGCTTTGTACACCTTTTATGCGATATGCGACATCGATATCCATGCACTCTTGTGTATCGATTTTATTCATTCGTGGTTTCGTGGAGCAAGCAAATCGAAATTGCCAGGATTAAACGCGTTCGCAATTAAAGGCGGCGGTCAAAAGGGCTGCCAGAAGTCCACAAACAATAGATAGCCACCGAGCAGGGTCACAGATTGCCGGACTTAGTGCGAATATAGGTGTAATTGGGGAGTTCAATGCTCGAATAATATATTTGGCCACACTTGCCAGTGTGCGTGTGTGTACGGTGTGTGCGCCCCGCGCGCGAGTGTGTGTTCTGTGTGTGTGTGTGTCCCACGACGCGAGTATGTGTGCGTATCTCTTATTCGCAAGACTCGCGGATGAAACAGCGTGAAAAGCAAAGCAAACCGAAATCCAAGGCGCAGCCATCGAGAAATTACTAAAGGAAACATTTGGCGGCCGGCAAGGAGCAAAGACACTCTGGATCTGGACGATGGGGATATAGCTGGCCGGGCGGGCGACGTCACGTCAATTGAAACGAGAAACCCGAGAGTCAGCCGAGCCAGAGCCAGAGCCAAAGCCAAAGCAGCAGCAGCAGCAGCAGCTGTAGTAGAACGTAGTGGAAATGTGAGAGCAGAGTCTCCACTGAGCCCGGAGTCAAGATACGAGTGTTTTGGTGTTGTGAAATTATCTGTTTTCTCGTCGTTTCGTCAATATAATCGTCAATATATATCTGCCAAACACCAAACACACAGTTAATCTCCTAGTGATCCCCATTAAAGTTATTTCCGTTCCAAAATTTTCAATACGAAACGCAACACACTGCTCGCTCCCCAATAAACAAAAAGTCAGTTTAGTCCACAGACAACAACAACAACAACAAAAACAACAAGAAATCAGACACAGTCAGTGCTTGGGCAAGGAGAAGCCACAGCAGAAGCAGAAGCAGCAGCAGCAGTCGTCGCAGTCGCGGCGGCAGCCGAAAAAGAAAACTTGTTTAAAACCCCCAGAAAGAAGCGTAGAAAAGACGGAGAAGTGGAATTCCAGAACCAAATCATCCCAGCAGCCGCGTCGGCGACGTCACCAAACAACAACCAAATACCAAACGCCTCTCACAGGCGCAGCAGCCTCATCTCGCTCTCGCACACACATCCTGAGCCATGGACGAGGATGACAACCTGTCCAATGCCGATATCAGCATAGAGGAAGAGGAGGCGGGAGAGCTGGTGCGTGAGGCCATGGAGGAGGAGGACGCCGATGCCTCCGACGTAGATCTGTCTTCCGTCTATGTGCTGCCACACAGTAATGCGCCCATTGCCGTGGTGGGCTCCAGCGTGAACGCCACAGCGCGAGCCACTGGCGGTGCATCTGCCGTGGTCGCAGCAGCAGCTGCGGCCGGAGCCAGCATGACCACCAACGCCAGCACAGCTAGCAACTCGCATTCCCCCTTTCATGATTGGGACTCTAGTGTAGCGGCCGCCACACCTCCGCCACCGCCGCCACGAGCAGCATCTGCCGCACCAGGAGCAGCAGCGGCAGCAGCAGCAGGCTCTGGGACGGGATCTGGATCAGCAGCACCGGCTGGCGATGCGGGCGCCAAGGCCAGCTTCTTCTTTGGCGCCTCCTCATTTAGTCTGCGCAGCCGCAAGGAGGTGGCCGCTTTGATCAACACAGAGTGCTGCCGCGGCGGACCCACGCCCGATCTCGACTCAATAATGGACACCCTGTTCAATCCGGGCACGCCCATCGATAATCCGGACAACATCGAGTGGATACGATGGCTGATTGCCGGCGGGCGAACGCCGCAGGAGTTTGTCAAAATTGGTAAGCATAAAATCCGAATACGCCGAAAACGTATTTAGTTCGAGTTCCAGTTTTTCGCCATGCGATTTATCGATATATGTTGCATTTCTATCGCGACCAGCTGATCGCAGGCAAGTCCGTTGCCCCTGAAACGCTGCAAGTGTGTGTGCGAGATACCTGTGCACTGTACATGTGTTTGTGTGTGTGTGCGTATGAAATTGTTGTAGGGCACGCAAAGCCAAGGGTGTGGGAGCGGCAGCGGGAGAGAGAGAGAGAGCATAATAACGGCAAGGTGCAAGGCAGCACGAAGAGTACGGTGCGAGTGCACCACCATGGCAACAGCAATCAACCGCTCTCACTCACACACACACACTGATTAGGGGAGTCAACTTTAGCCCAATTTAATCTCAACTGCTCATCTATCTGCCATGCTGTGTGTGCCGTATTTGTGCATATTTTTTATGATTACTACTTATTTCTTGTGCCAGCCTGCGTATGTCGCCAAAGTGGCTTTTATCGTTTATGGCTGCCGTTCGTTCGTTCTTGTTTTGTCCCACTTGTCAGCTCACACAGACTGGCTGCGCTGGCTGACACACGCACACAAGCTCACGCACAGTGGAATGCAACTTGCACCTTGTGCCTGTGTGTCAGCTGTTCGCCTTGCGTAATAAATGTTTCCGCAGCATCCGTCCAAAAAACAAGACATGCAAAAACAAAAACCAAAAACTGACGCACACCTACACAAATGCAGATGTACACTGCCACTTGTTTGGTTAGCATGACACCTTTTGTCACCGCTTTACACTGGATGGCCTTTTACATAGAAGAACAATTGCAAAATTGCACATGAAATTAATGCGCTGCTGCAAAAGTTTATTGACCGTCGTCATTGTTGTTGATTTGACAAAACACGCCACCAATTCACGCACAGTGGGTGCGGTGTACAGTACATATATGTGTGTGTGTGTGCGGCCCAATGTAAGCTGTCATCGGCAATTGACCGACCGACTAAGACCGTTATGTTCTGCGAGAGTGTGTGCAGCACCTCTTCTTTCCGTTCCCATGCACCGTGTAACTGCCACCCACCCCACCCTCTGCCTCTGCCTCTGCCTCGCTCCCACTCACTTCTTTGATTTGATTCGTTCGATTTCACTGAACCTTGCCCAAAAGTTCTCAATTAGAGGGGGATGGCTAGATGGCGGCCAACACAAGGGGGAGCGAGCGAGGGCGACGCAGAGAGTTGCCAACTTGGCTGACGATCGATCGCCATTTACAAAAATTGTCAATCAACTTTTAGCTGCACCGCTACTGCCACTGTTGCTGTTTACTGTTGTTGTTGTTATTGTTGTCGATTGACTTCCTTCCGCTTGCGGCCGACGTTGACCTTTTCAGCCAACAAGGTCCAAAGCCAGAACGCAACGGCAACGGCAACGGCAGCCCAAAGACAAAAGCTAAGAGTCACGCAACAAGCGAAATTAACTAAGCAATGAGTGCATCATTTTATTTTTGGAACTCAATCAAATCAATATCAATAGCAATGGCAAACGCAAAAGCAAGGTGGCCAAAAACAGCTGGCCTCGACGGGTTTTTTCGATTAACCTCGCGATAAGTTATCGCTCGCCGTACAGGTGGTCAGGCAAAAATCAAAATCGATTAATTCGATGATTGGGGATGGAAAACATATTTGTGGTAATATTTTGTTTACCGAAATTTGTGTAGAAAAAAAAATCAAAATTAAATACCAATGAAAATATAATATAAAACGTAAACTTGATACGTTCTGATACTCTAAACTAATAATAATAAAACTAGCAGGTGATCTTTACACGAGTAACGATCTAAAAAAAATATGTAGTAATTAGCTCGCTCACCATTATATGTAGTTGATTTATGTTATTTAAATATGTAGCATAAATATGTAATTCAATGTTTGTGAAAAATTAAAAACCACAAACTTTCTTATAATTTTTGTATCGATTATAAACTATCTACTTCTTATATTGACATTACCTCCTAAAAATTCTTGATTTTGAACCTTTAAAAACACTTTTAAAACATTTTGCATCAATTCTGTGGAAATCACTCCCTTTTTATTGAAGAATTTACCAAAGTTTGCTCTATTTGTCTATTTAAGTTTGTTTGAAATTAGTTTAGTTTGAAATTAAAAATTCTTTTAGGAATAGGAAACCATTGAATAATCTTTTGAAAGCCTGGACAACATATATTCCTTACCCTTGTGACTGGTTACTGAGAGTAGAAGAACTATTGCAAGCATCTTTTATATAAAAATAAAAATTCCATCAATAGTTAAAAAGAATAGAAATGACAACGCACTCTGGCATAAACCTGGCAAACTTTTGCGGTTAAATGTGGGAGGCATCGTTACGGAGAAGCCAAGCCGTACACAAATCGAATATTTCCCTCATGGCCCAACAATTTGCAACAAAATTTAAAGGGCTTTTTGGCCAATGATGCAGCACAGACATTCTCCCTCTTTGTTAACTCACTTAAACCTTGTAACCTTGTTTCAACTTGCAGCCAAGCCACTAATAATTCGTAATTAAATTTCGTGTCTCTCTCTCTCTCTCTCTCTGTGTGTGTTTTGCAGTGCGCAGCTATGACAACCATGCCAAGTGCGGGCTGGTGTGGGTGCCCCATGTGGTGGCATACAGGTGCCGCACCTGCGGCATCTCGCCCTGCATGTCCATCTGCCGCGACTGCTTCAAGAAGGGCAACCATGCCAATCACGACTTCAACATGTTCCTGTCCCAGGCGGGCGGTGCCTGCGACTGCGGCGACACATCCGTGATGAAGGCCGAGGGCTTCTGCAGCGATCATGGCATCAATAATCGGGTGAATCGCGATCCGGTGCCAAATAATCTCCTGGCCGTGGCCGAGGCCATTATGCCAAAGCTACTGTTCCGGCTGTTGCAGCATTTCCGGGAGCATAGCGACACCTCGATGCAGGTGCACGCCATGACCTCGTACCTGTGCGAGGAGTTCGCCAATATGCTGATCGATCTGAACAACATGGGCGAGATAATGCGCAAGGTAATGACGCGCACGCTAATCAATCCGGAGGTGTATGCCTACTTCATGGAGGCACCGTGCCTGGACACGCGGAACGGACGCTTCCTGAAGGCCAACCGGGAGAAGTACGAAGATGCGGTCAACAGATTCCCCAATCCAGAGCCGCCCGATGAGTACAGGGATCTGCCGGCGCTTGGCGACAATCTCGTCCACACCACGCTGCTCGAGGAGTTCATCTTTTGGACGTTCAAGTTCGAGTTTCCGCAGACCCTGGTCTGCTTTCTGCTGAACATGCTGCCCGACCAGGATTACAAGGTAAGAATAATGGTAGCCAGCTCCCATTGAGTTCATAATGACCCCTCTTATGCCCCCCTTTAATAGGAACACCTCACTCGCACTTTTGTGATGCACTACAGCCGCATACCGTCCGTGCTGGAAATGTCCCGCGATCCGGACACGCTCAGCAACCGTGTGGTGCACATGAGCGTCCAGCTCTTCTCCAACGAGAGCCTAGCCCTCAAGATGGTCAACGAGCTGTCTCTGCTGCACGTGATGATCATCAGTCTGAAGCTAATGATGTCCAAGATACTCATCCAGAACACGCTGCATGGTGAAATCCGTACCGTACTGTTGGTTTTCCCCTTCCCTTGGTCTAAACCGAATGTTTCTTTTGCAGATCCCTCCAAGAATTTCCACTTTGTCATCGATTGCACCCGCCAGGTGATGAAGGATCACTGCTATTGGCCGCTAGTCTCGGACTTCAACAACGTCCTATCGCACGAATCGGTGGCTCTGGTCTTTTTGCGGGACGACAACCTCATCGACATGTGGTTCCAGTTCCTTCAAATGCTCCAGGGCATGAACGTTAACGTTCGGGAGACGGCCTCGCATGTGGAATTTGAGCCGAATAGCTACTATGCGGCATTCTCCTGTGAACTGGAGGCCAGTGCCTATCCAATGTGGTCGATTATCTCCCATCTGCAGGACGGCACACACGCCCATCTGGCCAAAAAGATCATCAACTACTGTGTGACGACGCTGCATGAGTGGCTGGACTCGATATACTTTTCGGAGGCACACCTGTCGATGGTGAGTAAAGTCTCTTCATTTCATGTATACAATATATACAAATCCCCTAAGCTTCCCCTTTCGCAGGAGGAGATGATGCAGGCCTCGTTCCACTTTCCACTGCATCGCTATCTGGCCGCCTTCGTCTGCCAGGCGGTCACCAAGATGGGCATCAGTCTGAGCGAAGTGCTGCCCTCGCATCCATATCTGCTGCCCTTGCTGATGATCCATCCGCTCCGTGTCCAGGTGAGTCCTACCTCCTCTCTTTCATGCATTGAATAGACTCTTTTTTTTGTTTGTTTTCTGGGGGATTCTTAGATTCAGATTCTCTTTATTTTTGTTTTGTTTATGGCTAAATTCCAATATAATTTGAGTTATATTCGCGTCTCGCCTGGCGCTTCGTTCGATCTCCTCCACTTGGATCACGCAACAGGGGAGTGTAGAGTGTGTGTGTGTACAACTAAGAAAGCTATGACATATGTGCGGGCAACGCCTCATCTGTACGTGACCCCTTTAGAACTTCTTCTTGGGCACCTGAACGTGGGGCGTAAAGTCATACGTGATGATCTTGGGGCCGAGGAAGCCACCATAGCCATTCCGTCCCTTGTAGTAGATGCCAATGCCGGACAGCGGCACCGGCGGATTCGAGATCACATCCTGGATGTCAATGAACGGCACTGTGCTCTGCGCTGCATCCTTGTCCAGACCAGTGTTGGTGAAGTCAATGTACTGGTTGTGGCGCGACTGAGGTATCGAGGGTGTGATCGTACGCGTGGACACGTCCGCGTTCTCCAGACGCAGCTTCTCCCTGAAAGGTAGAACATCGAGTCAATTCGTTTCAAAGTCCCCTGACTATGGACAAACCTACCTTCGTTCCTTGCTGTTATTGCTGACATCGGTGTTGTCATTGGACTTCCAATAGCTGTTGCCCTCCACCTGGACTAGCTGGCCCGTCTTGAAGTCGAATTCGCTGTAGTAGGCCTCCAGATTGAGATGGGTTCCCACCACCCTGAATCGCACGCCGGTTATCACAAAGCTATTGTCATCCGTATTGACATCGTCCAGGTCGATGGTTCGACTCTCGTAGCTTAGGGTGTGATAGTCGACGCCCTTCTTCACATCCCGATCAAAAATGTTGTACTGCTCGACGGGCTTCCACTCCAACGTGCTCTGATTGATGGCGCCGCGGGGCAAGAGTTCGCCCTCCTGGATTTGCAAGTGGAAGATGCGATTGAGCTTCACAAAGCGCAGACCAGTCACAACCCTACAAACATGATACATAAGTTATTGAGACAAATCTTCAAGCAAGTCTCCAAGCATCCTTACCTGTTGCGCTTTACATCGGCCACCGAATCCCGCAGGCTAAAGAAACGATCCGACTTGAGGCCTTGCTCGTCGCAGAGGCAGAAACAGTAGCTGCAGTGCCAGAGTAGGTAGCGCCACCAGCTGTCCACCTTGGTGGTGCCCCTGGTGCACATGGCCCTCTTTCCCAGGACGCGCCCATTCTCATACTCGATAAACTCGTACCGCCTGGTGCTGTTCTGCGCGGATGGGCACACCCACATGTCGCTGTCCACGAACTGGCAGTTGTACAGCCGACCCGAGCACCGGGGCTGGCGGGCACAGTAGAGATCCTTGAAGCAGCCCTCGCTGCGGGTGGACTGGTAGAAGGAACAGGTCTCCCGGCACGTCTCCTCGTTGTTCAGATCCACCTCGTTCTCAATGTAGCCCTGAAGCAGGCGGGTTACCTCGTCGTAGTTGACGCCCTTTACATACTTGTCGGGATCACAGCGATAAACAATGCGATCGGCCCGCAACATTACGTCCTTGAGCAGCTTCAGTGTACGCTCCGTGCGCTTCTCGTAGTCCATTCGCATCAGATCGGCCTCCTGGGTGAAGTTGCCCTTGCCATACACGCGCAGCATCATCCACGAGAACTCCATCATGGTGTAGGCCTTCAGTTCGGTCAGGGCAATGTCCGCGTACAGGGAGTACACGAACTGCTGCGCCGACTGTTGTGTGTTGCAGATCTGATTCGTGGACACCTGCAAAATGGAAGGAATATTTACTAGGAATGCCATCAGATATGTGGCTATATATAGGGCTAATGTCCAGCAGCTGCGCAGCTGTGGCATGCATTCCTTCCGTGGTAAGCCGAGCGAGCGAGCGCAGTCTCCTGTTCGTTTTTAGCTCTAATTAAGCTCGTAACATCTGGCCGTTAAGATCGCTATTTAACTATTAAAACTATTCATCAGAATATGGCTAATTACGCTGATCGCGTGGCTACATTTCTTTCAAAAACTTGTGATCATTTCATTAACTAAAATTGGGGTTTGAAACCATGCAGATTTTTAAGAGAGATTACTTTGAAAAGCTAGTTGGGTTCGGTTTGGTTGATCCTGCGAGTCTATTCATGATAAGCTTGGAGTAATGCTTGTCCCCTTGTCCCTTAGTTAGTATATTGTACTAAAGTCAACTAACGATCATAGCCCGATAGTAGAGCGTCTGTTGGACCATCACTCGTTCGATTTCCGCAAGGATGCGCGGCATCGAGATGGTGTTGTCATTCCGCAGCACTTCCCGGGTCAGATCCAGCACAGCCAGTTGATCCAGATGGGTGCTGGAGTTTTGCTTCACAAAGATCTCCTGTTAGAGCGGATTGAACGGATATTACTTTAAGAGTTTAGTGTCTGATTGGGCAGGAATCCTCGTCCTCTGATGATACCTTATAGGTCTCGTACAGCTTGCTGATGTAGATGAGATCCCGCTCCAGGAGCGACCATTCGTAGTGATTGAGCAGCTCGTAGCGATGATCCTCAAAGTTGCGTCCCATCAGGCGCTTGGCGTCAAAGTCGCGATGCGAATCGAACACCTTCCGGAGCTGCGTCTCCTTGTTATTCTGACTATTGGCCGTCTTGGCCAGATAATCCCACAGGGCACGCTCCAAGGCAATGTACTCGGTGCGCATGGCGTCCACCTCCAGTTGGGGGGTGCGCGGATGTATCCATCCATCGGAGGCAGAGGTGGCGGAGTCCACACAACAAATCACCAAGAAGAGAACGGCGGTGGCGGCGGCAAGGGCATTAGCAGCGATACCAGGCGACGCCATTTTGAGCGTGTGTGCGAGTGTGTGGTGTGGCGTACGTATTAACGATAAGTAATATCCGCTCAGCGGATAAAACGAAACAAGGGGATTTCCTTGATATTTCGAGCTTCTTTTTCTTCCTTCTTCGCTGGGGAAGAAGAAGACGACGACGACGACGACGACGACACGCGTCCACCTGCTTGCCTGCCTGTCTGCTTGCACTGCTTGAGCACTGGCGGACAGAGCACTGCTTGCTGGGGACAACACCAAGTCTCGTTTTAGGACTTCTGTTCACTTAAATTTTTCCCAAATCTGATTGTGCGTTATTTGCGATTTACTTTAATTCGCGCTCGCCTATTTAATTTTTTTACACGCCTTTTGCTGTGTGTGTTGTGATTCTGAGTGCTGGTCGTTGGCTACTGTGATTTTTTCAGTTTTTTCAGTTTTAAAGCGCTTCGCTCAGCTCCGCTCGTTTGCGAGCGTATGAGTGTGTTTATGTGTGTACGACGAATCCGCTGACGACTGGAAGCTCTTTTTACGTCCCCCATTGTTGTTTTTGTTTATTCTGGGCAGGCATCAGTATTGGTGAGCAGCAGCAGCAGCAGCGCGCCCGCAATCACGAATTGAGCAAATTTTTGTGTTTGGTTAAATTCCCTCGGCTGTGGCGACTTAAATAATACACTGCAATTGGCTAACTTAATTATACAACACAATCGATTTGGCGATCATTTTGGCACATGCACAGCCAATCGATAACTAGAAAGTTGTACACTCTCTCACTCTCATTGTTTGTGTTACAGTTGTTGCTGTTGTTATTGTTGTCCGTGTAATTGGTATGCCAAACAGCTGTGAGGGCTCTCACTCCTCGCTTTCCTCTCTCTCTCTTTCTCTCCATGCAGTGCGTGGACTATCCCGCTCCCACCTTGACGCAATGCACACAAACAAAGAGATGCGCTCTCTGCCGCTGCCGCTGCTGGTGCTGCTCTCCGCATGGGGGCGGCACTGCTGCATTGCCCTCTGTCGTTTGTTTTTATATTCACTGTGTTTTTCTTTTACTTTTGTTTTGTTTAACTTGTCCCGCAGTCTTTTGTTGACACCAGACCTTTGACCTCACGCAAATACAAAAAAAAAAAAAAGAAGGAAACCATACCGACACTCACGCATACGTACAGACAGAGAAAGGGGGGACAGAACTTCTGTTTTTGGCGAGCATTTTGCATAAAGTGCGTGGAAGCTCTTGCTTTCAAGCTTTGTTTACCGTTGTTTAGCGACAACGACCACGACTTGATGATGATGATGACGATGACTAATACCCTGCAAAGACTTTCTTTTGCCGAATTAACAAGTGACGCGGCAGCAACCGGAAAGTCCAGTTTACAATTCTCATCATCCAAAGTTAAAGGCCCTGCGCCTCGTCCCATGTCTAGACCCGCATCCAATTCCTCGGAGAGCAAGGCATGAGCATTATCATCGTGATCGTGATAGTGATTCATTCCGGGTTAGTGTAGCCCGTGCAGGAAGCGATTCGCAAATTGACACCCCATTCACGATCCCAGTCCAGCCACCATTACGTACAGTGGAACGTAACGCCAAACGGGCAGATACAGTAATCCCTAGGTTTGACTTCTAAAAGATCATTAACATCCCACATACATGTTTCATCAAAAACTCCTTCAACTTTTTAAAATATGAGCCCCTTTAACTAGAAAACCCTCACCTAATGGTGCTATCTTAGTTTGCAAATTACGTTCGAGTCATTTAAGCCCGGCTTTATTACCTCGTAGGCGTTGACCAGTTGCGCGAGCAGGTTGTTGGATGTGGCATTGGCCCTATCCTCGCTCCCCAGAAGAGTTATGTGCAATCGATCCATTAGATGGTGCACCGAATGGGCATTGGGTGACACTGTCCACTCGGCAAATGTTATAAGCGTGGACATTTCCAGCTTGTCCTTGTGGGCCTCGTAGCTTTGCATCTGTTGGTATCGCGATGAGATCCTGTTGATCGTGTCCGTGATGTCGTTCATCTTGGCCATTATGGGGGCGTTGTTGTGCATATAGCTGGTCACCGATTCGATGGCCAAGGCAACGTATTGAGCGTGCTGAAGTGGGTTATTCCGAAAAAGAAGAAGGTTAGGTGTTTCAGTCGAGAAAGTTGGTTCATTGCAACGAACGTCGTATACCCTTGCAGTTAAAATTGGAAAATAGGTAGCTTAAAAATTCAACATTTTTGTTTAAATCTTTTAAATTAATCGAGTTATATGCATTTAGAACTATCAACATTGAAGAACTTAATTTATCAGAGCTTCGCAAATAAAAGTTTTAAACATTATAATTCATTAAATGCTGAATTTTTAAAATTTCTAAAGAAAGAAAGATGAATGAAAATGCATGAATCCACCACTTTCATACCCCGTAATGTGCTCATTACCCGCTGCAAGGGTATCAAAACCGGGGTGGAATTTGGAGTGGCTTGTGACTCTCAACCACCGCTGACTCACCTGCTCTTCGGTGTGGTCTATCTGCTTGCTGACTTCCTTGAGGCGCTGCAAGACCTTCTTCTGCTTCTCCCGCATCAGCGGGAAGTCAATGTTGGCCGCCAGTGGCGAGGATTGGACAATGTCCCAGGCCTTTAGTACGCCAGAGGTGACCTCCTTGACCACATGGATGATGTCCAGGACGTCCTCGATCAGCGCTTCTGCCGGCGTCGGCTGATGCAGGGATATCAGAGTGACCAAAACCAGGGGAAGTCCCCATTTCCTAAACTCCATCATGGCGGGTGGCGGGGAGGCAGTGCGGCGTGTGTGCGTTATTTGTTTGCTTTTTTTTGAATCTGATCTGATCGGAGGTGGCGATGACGCTGGCTTTGGGGAGTCTTAAATATTATGATTAAATTTCGCCTGTATAGGAATTGTTTACACACACGCACACTCTCGCACACACACACACTCGCAGTCTAGCACGCAACTGCGCCCGCTGAAAATCGAAACGCGAATGCGGCCGCCACAAACAACAGAGAGTTGAGTTTGGCTCGGTTTATGGGGCTCGAATTTGAACTGCCTGCGTTGCTGCCTGCGCTGCTCCGAGATTGATTAAAAAATGAGACGAAATGCGATGTGCTGTGCTGTGCTGTGTTTTTCTTCTTTTCTGCCCCTTGCAGACTCAGACACTCTGACGCACACACACACACACACACACACATACAGATATAGACACGCTCATTTTTTGTTTTCTTTGCTTTGTGCTTTGTCACACGCGGTTCTTGTTGTTGGCGGGGGGAAGAGAGAGCTCTAGCATACATAGGTCACAGCATTGGTGTGAGCAGGCTGGCATGCTTGGCCAGCACATCAGCTGCGCCGCTCAGAGAGTTGACATTCCCAAAACGAGTTTCGATAACACGTCGGCTATCGGTCATCGATGTGTCACAAGCTAATCGGAATCGTCAAGTTGCCGTTATTTATTTATTTATTTAGTAATGATCGATTTTCTTAGTTTAATCTTGAATGTTTAAATTTTAATCAGAAGTTTTAAAAGCAATCAAAAATAATTTCATATATTATTGATCAGCACAAATAGCCCGAACGATCTAGCCATGTTTAGTAAAAAAAGTGTAGAAAATTTTTTAAAATTTTATAATTTATTTTATTAAACAAAAAATAAAATTTAATTGAGTAAGAAGGTTAATAACCGTAAGAAAAACCTACTCAGAAAAGCTTTTCAAATTGAATTTAATGCATTTTTGGCGTAGTTATGATTAGGTTTGAAATCAATCCCTGATCTAACTTCAATCCTCTTTTTCTGTTTTTTCTGTTTAATTTATAATTTTAATTCACTTCATTTACCTATTTCACCTTTGCAGAGCTTCTTCTACGAGATTCTGGCCGGAAAATGGGTGCGCAATGGACTGCAGATCAAGGGCCAGGCGATGACCTACATCCAGGCGAACTTCTGCAACTCGATGGCCGACATGGATCTGTTCTTCCTGCAGATCTGCGCCACCAACCTGCCGCAGTACTTCTTCCTTCAGAAGACCATCGAGCTGTTTGACGTGGCCCAGTGGCTGGAGACGGCGCCGCTGAAGCAGACGCAGAAGACGGAGCAGTCGTCGATGCTGGAGGGCTTCCTCACCTTCCTGGCCACGCTGGTCACGAGTCGCACCAATCTGGGGAACGACGAGGCCACGCAGTGCATCATCGAGATCAGTGCGCTGCTCTCCACGGAAAACAAGACTCACTCGCAGCTCCTGGAACTGATGCCGGAGCGGTCGGGCAACGTGCACACCAAGAACTTCGAGACCTTCCTCAAGAAGCTGTCCGTGTACAAGGCGCCGTCGAGCGGCAGCGAGAACCTGGAACAGGGCCTCTTCACCCCCATCGACGAGGTGTGGGAGAAGCACTATGATCCACTCCATGTTCTCCTGCGGGCCGTGCATCGTCGCGACTTCCAATCGTCGCTGGATCGCTTCACCAACTATGTGAAGAGCAAGGACAAGATGCCGGCCAGCGGTAATCTCTGGCCACCGTTCCGTCTGCCCCAGGCGCTGCCCGCCACGAGCTCCTTCAGCGATCCCTGCCGCATCCTAAACTCGCGCGTCTTCCACTCCACCATCTTGTCGATCCTCTTTCGCGCCGTCCACACACGCGATGTGTCGGAGCACGTGCTGGCCCTGGCCGTCTTTCTGCTTGAAATTGCCGTGGAGACCAGCGAGGATGTGGGTGGCACAGGCGTTAGTGGCAGCGGTGCTCCGCCTGCTGCTGCCATGGTCGAGTCATCGGGGGCCTCGAGCTATCATCATGGCTACGGTTATGGCTGCCAGGAGCCGCCCAAGCTGTTCGAGTGCTATCCCACGGACAATCTCAGCTGCAATCTCCGTCAGATGGTCAAGAAGGTGTCGCTCAAGTCGCGCGACCCGCAGGTGGTCACCTCCAGCTACCGTTCCAATCCGTTCTACTCGGACCTTGACTTTGATGTCGACGCGGACCCGGATCAGGCGTTGCGCATGATCGGCCAGTCCGAAACGGACGGCGATGATGCCACAAGAGGCGGCGCTGGAGGATTAGGAGGAGGCGGCGGTGGTGGAGCCAGCGGTGGTAGCTTAGGACTGACGGCATCGGGCGGTGTCCGAGGACGGAGCGTATCGGAGGCGCTGGCCCTGATGCGAGTGCCTGGCATGGAGGTGGCCCTGCCGCCCGATCTCTCGGTGGTCGCCGAAACAGGCGTTGTGATCCGACAGGACAGCAACGAGGACGAGCTGCTGAGAGATGGCGATGATCATGCCATGGACATGAGTCCCGCCGCCGCCCTCGACTTTCACTTTCCGCTGCAGCAGATCACGCTGCCGGAGAGCGGCATGGAGGTGGCCATACGTCGGGATCTCCTCCTTGCCGAGACGAACAATGGGGGAGGCGGAGCTGGGACTGGACCCGGAGCTGGTGGAGCGGTTGGAATCACACATCCGCCGCCGGCCAGCAACGAGATGTTCTCCCCGACAACGCCCACGGGCAGCGGCATGCTGTTGCCCTTCCAGCGGGTCCAGCCCGTGGCCGTGCCCAGCAGCAGCGTCAACATGGACATTGTGCCATCGAATGTCGGCGCCGGCGGTGGCGGCGTCAGTGGCTTCAACTCTGGCGTCAGCGGCGCCGTCGGCAGTGGCGGCGGCGGCGGTGGTGGCCGGCGGATGAACTATGAGGCTGGCGGAGCGCGCAAAAGATCCGTGGACATTGCCATCGGCGGCGGCAGCAGCAACAAGGATGAGCTGAATCTGGACGAGAGCATACTGTCGCTGCTGCTCAAGCTGCACTCGCAGCTCTCGGGCACGCTGGACAGCTTCTCGCTGAGCGATGGCGAGGAACGAGCGTCGTCGTCGGCCGAGGACTCCATGGATGTGGACTGCAATGAGGCCAGCACCTCGAGCACCGCCTTGGCTGAGCGAGGACGTGGCAGTGCTAGCGGAGGCATGCGCAACTACAAGAACATCCACGTCTCCGCTTCCAGGATCGGCGACGGACCCTTCTTCATAGGCAATCTGCTGCGCAAGATCGCCAAGCAGGACGAGTTGTGCGCGCTGAGCATCGATGAGATCCGCGCCCGCCTCTGGCCCAACCAGCGCGAGAAGCAGGCGGAGGCGAAGGCGCGCGAGACCAAGGAGAAGGAGGAACGTCGCAAGAAGGCGCGCGAGCGCCAGCAGAAAATGATGCAGGACTTTGCCAACAAGCAGAAGCAGTTCATGCAGTCGGCAGCCGCGGCGGCCAGCAGCATGGACTACGGCTTGGAGGACGACGACGAGGAAGAGCTGTACGAGGAGCAGCCGCGCGAGAAGGAATACGACTGCATTATCTGCAATTGCACCACGCCCAGCACCGAATCGAATCCCATCGGCCTGGTGGTGCTGGTCGAGTCCAGCGGCATCGTTGGCCACCGGCGGCGCATACCCGAGAGACTGCCCCTGCCGCTGAATGTGGAGGATGAGTACCAGCTGGCGCATGCCACCCGGCTGGCCGCCGAATTCGGACGGCGCACGGAGCTGCTCAGCATGAAGTTCGGCGACGAGTCCTGGTATCTCTCGAACAACATGGCCTACGACAACGGCGTTCATGTGCAGTCGTGCGGCCACCACGTCCATCTCGGCTGCCTGGAGGCGTACCTCAAGACGCTGTACACCACCCAGCGGCAGCCGGTGCAGGATCGCGGCGAGTTCTACTGCCCAGTGTGCCGGCAGCTCTCGAACTCGGTGCTTCCGCTTAGTCCGCAGCTGGACAGGCCCACGCATCTGGTGCGCTCGGGTAATCAGCCCTTCGAGCGCCTCGTGGCCGATCTAACCGATCTGATCAAGGAGAACGAGACGATACCGGTGAGTACAGAGATAAGGAATCTCTTCGGGAGCCATCTTTATGCCACTCCTAATTTCTTATTCCCACCTTTAGCAGCCCACAAAGCTGACTGAGGCCATGGGCCATGCCATGGAGGTGATGACCAACATAGCCCAGCGCAAGGTCAAGTGCGCCTCGATCACCTTCCGCAAGCTGTTCATCTTTGTGACCTCGATTGCGCGCACCAACCTGGAGGCGGAGATCATACAGCGCGGCGGATCCCTGTGCTCGGCGAATGCCACGCGCTACAAGCCGAAGCGGGACTGCATTGTGCCGCTGCTGCATGTGCTGTCGGTGCATGTCCGCGTGCTGGTAGAGTGGCCGCTGTGGAGCAGCTGGGCCTCGCTGGCCGGACTGCCGGTGAGCGAAACGGAGCCCCTGCCGGCTCACTGCCTGGAGCTGATACCCAGCCTACTGGCGGATCCCATAGCGTTGCTGCTCAAGTTTATACTGCTGGCGCCGCTGCATCTCGATCAGGGTGAGTGTTCATCTCCATTACTTGGTCCGTAGTGTCCTGTGCTCATATATCTCTCTCTCCTGCTCCTTTTAGACTACTTTACCTGCATGGTGAAGGTGATGTACAACCTGCTGTACTATCAAATTGTGGTCCAGCTGTGCGTCACTCTCACGGATCTCGAGTGCGATCACATACTGGCCACCTACGGGAGCAGCAGCACCAGCGAGAGCGATGGCAGTCCCTCTGGGGAAGCCTCTGCCGCAGCTTGTTCCACCTACACACGCCGGCGCCTTGTTGGTGGCCACCACCACCATCAGCAGCAGGCCAACTCCGCGGAGCTGGGCAAGGCCATGGCCCTGGTGCTGGGGCACACGAACAAGCTGTCGCATCTGCGACGAGACAGCATACCCAGCACCAGCAGCTCTGCGGCAGCAGCAGCAGCAGCAGCAGCCGCCTCGACATCCTCCGGCGTGACAGTTACTGTTACCTCCGCAGGTGCTGCCTCCCCATCCGCAACAGCCTCCTCATCCGCAGCAGCCGCTTCCTCGTCTTCATCCGAGGTTAACCTCAAGTCCATGGAACTGCAACTGCAGACGCTGTGCCTGCCCTTTCTGCGTGTGGCCGCTCTGCTGCGACAGCATCTGTATCACCACGAGATGCCAGAGATTTCGGCGCCACCGCTGGAGTTTGTGCGTCTCGTTTACTACCTGGAACTGGTCACCGACTCCATGGACTGGGATTGCTTCAATGCCAGCAAGGGCCTGTGCTTTATACCCGGCACCGAGCAGACGCTGCCGCAGTTCTGGTGCCAGCAGCTAATGGACGTGCGACCGCCGACGGATACGGTGCGGGAATTGGTGCTCATCAATCAGCATTCGCTGTGGCAGCAGCCGCGTCTCCTCGAGCTGCCGCGCGAGTACGAGCGCTTGTTTACGGTAAGACAGGACCCAGCATCAATCGAGAACCTAATCCATAAGCTAAATGTATGTTTCTTTCCCTCTGCAGTACTACCACGAACGGCCCTGTCTCAACTGCTACAAGGTGCCCAAGGAGAGCTCCATCTGCCTGCTGTGCGGGACGATTGTGTGCCTCAAACAGAACTGTTGTGCGGAGAACGACTGCTGCGAGGCGGTGCGGGTGAGTGACTGCCAGATCGTACAGTGTTATATGTTTTAATGCCTTTTCTATTTGTGCAGCACACCCTATCCTGCGGCGGCGGCATTGGCATCTTCCTAGTGGTCACCTCGACGTACATTATCGTTATACGCGGCCGTCGTGCCTGCCTCTGGGGCTCCCTTTACTTGGACGACTTTGATGAGGAGGATCGCGATCTCAAGTAAGTGTCAATCACAAGATATAGTATCGCATGTGTGTTCTCTAACCTTTGATCCCTTCAATCCCTTTCCTGAAGGCGCGGCAAACCGCTATACTTGAGCCAGGATCGCTTTAACCTGCTGGAGTCGCAGTGGCTGTCGCACAAGTTTGCCCATACAAAACACACCTGGGTGTTCCATCGGGATCTCTTGTGAAATATGGAAGACTTACTGCGCAGCATACAGGAGCTGGTGGGCCAGATCTAAACAAATCCTGAAGCAGCAACGCCGCTCCCAGCCTAGTCGAACCACTCAACCCGAAGCTCCTCCTAAGGCGACACTCACGACGACACACACAATCTCCAAATCTCCAATCATCCGTTTGCTACAATCCCCGGCCTCCTTCGCCTCCGCCCCACGTGTTCCCTTTATTTTTCTATGTTGTTTTGCGGAGGAGCAGGAGGACGATGGGGAGTAGGAGTAGGATATGCCAATCTCTGTAACCGCTACCGTGTGTCCATGTCCTTGTCCATGTCACCAAGCACCCTAGAAAGCAGCCCTGGCAATTTGCAGTTCATTGATATTACACACACGCCCTTTATACATATATTACAAGCATACTTCTAATACGAATACGAAACACAGCCACATACAAGGTTTAATGTATTGCGATCGTTTGTTGTCAGCAAATCTCCGGTCAGAAAGGAAGGAAATGTTTAGCAAGAAATCTAGTACGACTTATAAATATATATATATATATATAAAATAAATATATAAATATGCTAATGGAGAAGTAAGGAAGCGGCGAGGAAGTTCAGTTTCAGTCGGTCTCTCTAAAGATAAGTCTTAGGACCCTAATTCTATAGATTTTTTTCCTTAGGTAAAAGCAAAGGCAAAAGTGAGCGAGTAACGAGTAGCGATTAGCGTAACGAGTAACGAGTAACGAGTAACGAGTAAACACCACACAACACACTACCGACACACGATATATAAACAAAATTGTCTACGTTTTTTGGCCTCATGAGATTGTGCATGTAAAAAATGAATAAAAAAAAAGTTTATATAGTTAATATATATATAAAATACAACTAAAGTTAATGCAACATGAAAAACAAACAAAAATAATTACACAAATAAACTAAAAGCGAATTGTGAATTGCGTAGAAATTAGTTTGCACAACACACACCTTATATTAATTATTATGCATATGGTAGACGTTATGTAATAGGACGAGACAAGGAAGAGCTAGGTGAATTTTGTTGTCTTGCGTTTCCCCCTCAAACCTGGCACCCCCGCTTGCGTCGGAAGTTAGTCGCGGATCTGAGGAGCTCTCCCTTTTGGATATCCTAGCTATTAAATGCATCTGTATATTTAAGGTTTTTACAGTTGTGAAATTTATTTGTAATTGAAGCACAGAAAATTAAGCGAAACAAAAAAGAGAAAGTAAAATTACGAGAAAAAGGTTGTCCACTACTCCTAATTGGTAACTACATGTGTTTCCATCGAATTCTAGAGCAATTAATTGGTTTATCGAGGTTTTAACGCTTGAGTTTCCTTTTTGAAATGAGAAAAGACACGAGAAGTAATATATACATATTTAATTAATATTTGAATATTATTAGGGATTGTAAATACACCGAAGGCGATATATATATATATATTTATAGATATTTCCCCATTCGATTTCCTTTTTTTTTTTTTTTTGCTAGCTATACAAATCTAGATGTTTTGGTTCGGCGTCCTAGACTAAATAATAAATACTCCACACAAAACACAAAACGAGACGATAAACAATTAACAATTACCGACTACGATTTCCGATTAAAGCACAGCCTACCCACACACACACACACTTACACAGCCGCCTGGAACACACACACTCTATAGTTAAAGCCCGAAACGCAAAGCTAAATATATATATATAGATATATATGTATACAAAGTCGGGAGTGAGACGTGACGAGCCGAGAAAAGCCCCTGAATAAAATTGAGAAACCATTAAAAATCATGCATCTTTATTATCTACACATGCAACAATATGCAATCGATATCCGATATACGTTATACGTTATCCGTTATCGACATTTCGATTTCTCCTAATGTGGCTTGCAGCAGTGCGAGCACGGCTTTCGATCGCGCTTGGAGATCGCGGCCTGGTCAGGAGATGTCAGCAGGAGCTTGTGGTCCGCCTCCATTGTGGCCACGTGTGCACTGATCATGCCAGTCATCTTGGCGCGAATCTCGTTGCGACACCTTAGCACCTGGCGGAACTGCTCCACGGCACGCTCCACATTCATGCCCGGCAGCTCGGAGGGATGCACTATGACCTCGAAGCGGGCAGTGTCCAGGTCCCCGGCAGCCTCGGCTATGTCGTCCAGGTTGCTGTCGACGGTGAAGTAGCTGTAGATCTTGGCGCAGCCGGGGCACACCGGTTTGGTGGAATCGTTAACGCTATCAGTAAGTCTAACTGGAAAATGGAAGGCAATTAATGAAAGTTAAGTCAACTTACATTACATTTTGGTTGAACTTCTTGAAATTACCGTTTAGGTTGGATTTCTTAGCCACGGGCTGTGCGATGTGGGAGTCGTCAAGCTGAGACTCCATCTGAGGCTCTTCGCCCTCCGATTGCTCGTCCTCGACCTCGACCTCGTCGGACTCGATATCATCAGGATCGAACTCGTCGGTCTCGCACTCATCAGGATCGAACTCCTCGGTTTCGCAATCATCAGCCTCGTATCCATCGGACTCGACCTCTTCGGCCTCGTATCCTTCGGACTCGCAATCTTCGGACTCGAACTCTTCGGCAACGTACTCTTCGGTTTCGTAATCTTCGGTTTCGACCTCAGTTTTGACTTCGCCATCAGTTTCGACCTCGACTTCCGTTTCAACTTCGGGTTGCTCGACTTTCGGTTCCCTGACTTCCGTTTTCTCAGCTTCGCGTTCTTGGACTTCCGTTTTCATAGCTTCGGGTTCCTCGGCTTCCGTTTCTTCAGCTTCGGCTGCCTCGACTTCAGTTCCCTTGACTTCCGTTTCCTCAGTTTCGGGCTTATTGACATTCGCTTCCTCTGCCCTGGATTCCTTGACAACCGCTTTCCCAGCTTCCGTCTCTCCAGCTTGATAAGCTCTGCCCTCTTTTAGCCCAGTCACCGGATAATCCATGGCGTACAAGTCATCATCTTCGTCATCTTCCTCAGACTCGGATGTGGACTCAAAAAAACATTTGAAATCGGGTATGATCTTAAAGAAGCATCCCATGAGAAAGGCCCCAAAGAAATCTGTCCGAATGGCGCCGCGCGGCACATGGTCCGACTCGATTAGGACGAAGCCCTTGGGCTTGCCGGCTGCCACCGACATCTTGAAATCGTTGGAGCGCTTAGTGCTCTCGGGAAGAGGGACCCTGGTGTTCGGGTTCTGCTTCGTCGCTGCCATATTCCTCAGAGCCAGCTTCTTCAGCTGCATGGCAATGGTGTCTATTTTGTAAACTGGGACCATTTCCTTGCCACCCTTCTGCTGCTGCTGCTGCTTGCGACGGCCCACGAACAGGGGCGGCGTCATCGAATAGTGATGCTGCGCCAGGTCCATGTGTGCTCGGATGGCGCCCTGGAACACAGAGTCGGGCAGCGAGCCCGGCGGAAAGACACAGCCGGCATCACAGAAGTCGGGCAGAAAACGCTGTGGCAGGAAACGTGGCCCCTGCCGGTTGGTGTCCACCGGAAAGATATCCGCGGGCAGCGTGAATCGGGGACACGGCTCGTTGTCCATGGTGGACAGCGCCACCGCCGGTACATTCGGCTGATGGACGGTCGAGATGATGGCCACGATGATCGGGTTAATCTCCTGCATGGCAAAGATAACCCTACTCATGTCGGGCGCATACATGTTGTACTGCATTTGCATTGGAACGGCGGCAGGATAGCGCGACGGTGGCTTGCGGAAGGCCGGCATAATGACCATCTCGACCACGGATATGTTGTGGAGGGCAAGGCGACGATTCATCTCAGCCGTAACTTCGGCACTGGGCTTCAGTATGCTGCGCTTGAAGGCCGGCGAGGGCGGCGGTGCCGGTGTCAGCGGCTGGATGCGCTTGGGTGGCGTCTGTATCTGACCCCTGCCATTGCCCTTGGCCTGTGCCTGTGCCTGGAACCCCTTGGGTAGGAGAAAGCTCGAGCTGCGATGGCCGATGAACAGGGGCGGCGTTTGGCCCTTGTGCTCGGCACTCAACAAGTCCGTGGGATAGTATTTGCGGGCCAGGACGCCGGTGCCAAAGACGCCGCCGGCATCGAAGCCCATCGGCAGCAGTTCCTCCGGCAGGAATGTGATTTTCCATACAGGTGCGCCACGGGGAAACATATCCTTGGGCAGCTCGAAGCTGGCACAGCGGGCGCCGCGCAGCCTCAAGGCGGCCACGGGATCATGGTTATAGGCCAACAGTGGTGTGATCACCAGACGCTTGGCCTGCTCGTAAACCAGCTTCGGGAACATCAGGCCTCTTAGGTTGGGCAAATACTTGGGCTTCAGGGCCACCATGTGCTGGCTGGGGTGCTCCAGTTGCAGCACTGGCTCCTTCTTGGGCGGAGCAGGGGGCGGCGGCATCAGCGCCCGCGATATCAGCGGCGATTCCTTTGGCGAAGCACGGACGGGGTCGAGGGGGGCCTGTTCGCCGCGCGCCATATTTGTGCCTGATAATAAGGAGGGGGGAAGAGGGAGAGAACGATTACACACACATGCATAAAAAATAAAGGAGAGAGAGGACAATATGGCGACTACTGGACTAGGCATAAGCATGTGTTTATGACAAGTGCCTTTTTTTTGCCTGATAAAAGGGAATGGGGAAGACAGGAAAAAGGAGAGAAGGTTGAACGCACACAGCCATACAAACAAAGTATGTGTGAACAACTGTCAAAAAAGGAGAGAGAAGTAAGGAAGTGTATGTAAAGTGTCAAAAGACAAGGAAGAAAAACAAAAAATGACTTCCAAGATATGTATGTGTGCGTGTAATATTTGCATTTTCATTCATTTAAATGTAAATTTCTAGAAACAAAAAGCTCCTGATTAAATTTGACTGATGTCCCCTCTGGATTCGCTAGCTTTCACAGTCCGTGTGTCCCGTACTTACCACCTTTGACCCCGTTGCGCATGCGATCCTTATCCATTCTAAAGGGAAACAGAAATATCACAAAAAGGGCCTGAATAAGCAAGGAAAGAGGAAAGCACAACCGACGCCTCGTTTTAAAAAGGTGTTACAAAACCAAATTTGAACGCCAGAAAAGACAATAATTGCAGTGCTTGGTTTTTGAAGGCTAGAAAAGGAGGAAATCAGGTCTACAAAAGTAAGAATCTAATGAACGACTGAAAAGTTCAAACGCTTGACGGAGGGGACAATGACAAGTGTCTAAGAGTAGGATTGCCCCTTCGTGCCTGCTTTGTTTTCTGAGTTCGAAGCAGAAGGTTACTCCTTAAAAACATGATTGGAACATGATTGCCAGTGAGTAAAAGTTGTCGCCAGTTTGTACAGCTTTAAGTTTATTTTGACAGGAGCCCAATAATGCTCTAAAATACATATAAACACTATCATTTGCAACTGGGTTCATTCGGGATCTTGTAAATTTCTATTTAAAGTGTGAATCATTTAACTTTTTAATTTTGTTATTTGATTCGAGTTTTATGGGGGCAAATCAGTCTTAATTTAGTTGTTATGTGGCTTAAGCCACATAAATTTAACAATTTCACGATTTTTATCTACCAGGCAAACAGAAACAGCAGCAAGTAACTAACGATCAGCTGTTTAGTACTTCTCCAACCTGCCAATTGACCAATCAGAGAAGATCTTTACGCTCTCCTCTTTTAGGAACCGTTACTTTGGGACTATTAAATCAAGAGATCAGCTACATGTAACGGTTCTTGCAAAATAAATATAATGGCTGCCCTTTGTTTACATTTGAATTAACCAATCAGGGAAGTTATATTCGTTCTCCTCTCTTAGGAACCGTTACTTCAGAATTATTAATTCTGCTGCTAAAGTTTCTGCTCCCCTGGTACGAAAATCATGGGTTGGGCGAATTATTGCTATTTTTTGTACTAATAATGTGGGCTCAAATTTATTTAAGTGAACAAATTTATGATATCGGCCTACTAGGCGAACAGAAACAGCAACAAGGTGCCTGGCAGTGTGTAAATGGCGATCAGCTGTTTAGCATTTCTCCAACCTGCACGTAACGGTTCTTTCAAAATGTAAATAATGGCTACCTTTTGTTTACACTTGAATTGACCAATCAAAAAAGATCGTTACGTTCTCCTCTTTTAGGAACCGTTACTTCAGGACCATGGAATCAGCAGATCAGCTAAATGTAACGGTTCTTGCAAAATAAAAATAATGGCCGCCCTTTGTTTACATTTGAATTGACCAATCAGAGAAGATCTTTACGTTCTCCTCTTTTAGGAACCGTTACTTCAGGATTATTGTATCAGCCGATCAGCTGCTTGCTGTTGTTTCTGCGCGCCTGGTACAAAAATCATGAATTAGACGCATTTTTAAGGGCGAATCGATTGAGTTCAAGCGCAGTGTAGTTATGTCAAATGTAGGTTAAAGCCACATGAACTAAGCAATTGCATGATTTTTGAGATTCAGAAAGCTGTTCTAACGTATTTTAGGTTTTATGGATTATATAAATCTGCAATTTTAATGATGTAACTAACTAACCCCTTAAAGAACTACGAATAAATAATGAGTACGTTATTTTTATTAGCAGACATGGCTAGATCGACTGATGATCAACTTCTGATCAAGAATATGTGGGATTTATTGTGTCGGAAATTTCTCTTTCACTTCGTTTCTGATTTCTGATTAAAAAGCTAAGGGACTGAATGTTATCCTAATGGAAAAGCGTAAATATATTTGAAGCTTGGCATTAAATAAAGGTTTCAATATTTAAAAATTTTTAAGAAACTCTTGAAATATTTACAGCTTTCAAGCTTGAAGCCAGTTCTTTTATTACCCTTGAAGGGTATTGTATTTTCAGGAGCTTAAAACAAAGTGAAGAAGTCGTTTCAGACCCTATAATATATTCTTGATCAGATTTAACAGCCGAGTCGATCTAGCCATGTTTGGAAGATAACAAATTTTACTCAATTTTTCAAAGTTTTATATCGTCAAAATTCTGAAAAATGCACAACAAAATTTTGAATTTTAAAATCAATATGCTGATTTGTTAACCTATTAAAAACTAGCACAGAAAAGTATTCCGAATGTAAATTAATGCATTTTTGGCTTAGTTATGATGATTTTCACGACCAAACTTCAAGGGTACTTCGGTTTCCCAAAGAAACCCTATCCTATTTCTTTATCTTCCCTTCTATATTGGTATATATTGTGGATCTTACCTCCTTTTAAACTAAGACGGCAACAATCCAAAGCTCTGTGGTCGCCATCACCTGGACAACTGACTCACCTGGGCACTGGATGTAGCCATTTATGCCCGATGCCTTTGTAAGACGAGGCCCGGGGCGCCGGCACCACTCGGTATCAGAGCCATTCCACGGCGATTTCCGGGGAATAGGCCACGACTCCGAACCCAACACTTGGGGAAACGCACATATGTAAGTAAATAGTAAATAAATATCGGCTTCAATTTAGATTTAAAGACGCTTCTCTGTGTACTTTTTGTACTTTCAATTGATTTCAGTTTATTTGCTTGCATTTACAAAAGGAAAAAAAAAGAATTCACATATATATGCTATATATATCCGACCATTAAAACAAACAATTTGCATTTACTAAAAGTAATATATATAAAGAGAAGGGGGGGAGACTTCACACACCACCAGGTGTGGGTGTGGACGCGGCTTCGGGGGTGGCGCCCAGGATCTCCGTTTCCTTACAGGCTGCTCCTCAGTAAAAATATACAACTATATGCATATATATTTATATATATGTATATACAAAGATTTGTGGACAAAGTTGTGCCTGCATTACAGTATGTGTGAGTGTGTGGGAGGGAGTGTGTGGGAGGGAGTGTGCAGTGGGGCAAGGCCGTTCGTTATTCCTCGTATGCTAAGAGCTAAGAGCTAAGCCTAAGTCTTGGTTGCTATTCCTTATAAAACCTAGAGGAGAGAGAGGTCAACCGTGTTTCTGCGGATGCTTGAGTAGTAGTTTCTGGGGGTGAAGTGGCGATGCCTCAATTGGTTTTCCTTTGTTGTCTATTAGCTAGTTTTTGGTTTCATCATTCGCCCTGCTCCGGTTCTCCTTATCCTCGTCCTTGCTCAGGCACTGCTCCACTGCTCCCTGCTCCAAGCCGCACCGCTCTCCTAGCTCCGCTGTGCTCTGCTGGTGCTGTGCCGCCTGCTCCGCCGTCGTCGCTGCTGCCACCGCCTCGTCCTCCCGCCTGTGCTTATGATACCGATGATGATGGTGTCGCATAGCCTCTTCCTTGCCCTGAATACTCGTCTTGTCTAGCTTCAGATCGATCTCCACATCGGAGTCCATTTCAGTCTCGGAGAAGCACAGCGAGTTGCCGGCACGTGGCACCTGGATGCGTCGACGGTCCTGCAGGAAACACAAATAGCTTTAGTCTCTGCCAATAATCTCTGCCCCAATCCTGGTCACAACACCCACCGTATTCAGCGTTGTCGGCTCCGAGATGTAGCCATCACAGTCTTCGTCCTCGCTAAAGAGCTCCGCTCCGGTGTTGACCGCATACACCTCCGGCAGCCGGCACACGATCTGCGCCAGATCAATGAAGGTGTACTCGTTGAGGGAGGCGTGGTTGCCGCGCTTGGGCGGCTCCTTGTTGAACCACTGATTGAACCGGCCCAGCCGCCCCGCCTTGGCCATGTTCTCGAAGTAGTTCTTGCCGAACACATAGCCCACGTCCCGGATCTCGTCGAAGCTGCCAAAGGCCAGGGTCTTGTACTTATCGATCGGCGGTCGAATGTACTCGCAGTAGTCCGAGTTTTTCACTTCCTGTGTGGGGAAAGAGGGGTTTTGTGGGTTAGAAAGGGATTTATAAAGCTGCTATCCAGGGCTCACTCACCTCCAGCTGGCGGACGCAGGAGACGTAGGCGAGCCGGGACTGAATGTCCGGCAGATCGGGCACCTTAACGGGCGACGTGAAGGGATTCCACTTCTTGTAGAGCAGCCACCAGCCGCTCAGGTCGTCGCCGTAGTTGGTCAGATCGGTGTCATCCTGGGAGCCCACGTCGATGGCTATGATGTGAGCGGCTCCGAGGTTGTGCATCACATCGGCTATATATATACACAAATATACACGGGTGTGTGGACGTGTGGAGGAAAATGGCGTGGGAATACACGGATGCGGATCGGGGCGGATGGTTGTTTGTGGTTCAGAATGCAGATATGTTTGGTTAGTAATTGTCAGTAGCACCACGACGGCGTTTTTTGGTTTACTTTGCAAAACTAAGCTGAGAAACAAAGTTTGTATTTTATGTTTTTGCATTGCCAATTGGGAAATTAGTATTTTAAAACCTTAATTTTGCAAAGAGAAGACCTTTCACTAAAGCAAAAATACCGGAAGGTATTTAATTCCATTATATTTTCTTCGTTTTAATACTAAATTGCGGCTTTTCGCGTTTACAACTTAATAGAATCCACTGACTGTGTTCTTTCCCGCAGCATCTTGAGTCTTGGGGTATTATATTTCCATTTTATTGTTAAATTAAGATTAAGTGCTTTATTTTAATGCTTTTAAATGGCAAATTAGGGGGGGAAAGGGGACTCAAAATGCTCGGAAAATCGACTTTCTCGCTGAATTCAATTTCCAAAACTGGAGCGTACGCAGAGCGTTGGAACGGGAATTGGAATGGAATTGGAACTAGTGTTGTGTATGGCAAGTTTATGGAACTGGTGGACGGTGGTACTCGGTACTCGGTGGATGCTGTTTACCTGGAACGTTGTTGGTGTAGCAGCCGTCGAGCAGCAGGTGACCGTCGCTATAATCACAAAATGGCGGAAATACGCCGGCAATCGACATGCTGGCGCGACAGTAACGCCACAGGTGGCCTGTGTTTTTTTTTTTGCCGTTTGCAACACAGGTGGCAAAACAGGTGTACAAGTCAACAAAAACAGCACAACACGACGGGACACAAACGCGACATGGTGGATTGTGTGTGGATGGTATTTCGGATTTCATCAATTTCATATTTTAAATTTTCATTGTGGTCGTGTGTGTGAGAGAGAGATAGAGGTTGGGTGTGAGTGAATGTGTGTGTGTGTGTTTTAAAGATAAAGAGAGAGAGAGAGATAAAGAGATAGACACAATTTTATCCACGATGACAACTGTTGCTTGTGTAGAAATAACGGTTTGCTACAAGGCTCTAAACTACAAACGAAAATACAACGAAAAGGCCAAACAAAACCAAGGAAAGGAGAAATCAAACAAAGGGACAACTCAGGAATACCAACAACTATACACTACAGAATAAATAAAATAGGGGGGAAAAAACCAAAGAAACTTTGTGCACAAAATTTTTTTTTTGCAAGTGTTTGTTGGTTCGTGTGTGTGATTATGTGGTCATGAGTAAGGGAATGGCCGAAATGAGCTTTAACCGTTTCGAGTTGCTAGGAACGACAGCATTGCCAGCCCGAAGAAAAAAAAAACAACTGCATTCCGATTAAAACGGACAGAAACACAACACAGCATTTTAGTATTGGGCCAGGGGAATTTTCGAATGAAACAGGGAGCCAAAGTGAAGGGGAATATTGGGATGGAACAGGGGAGCACGGAAACGCAGGCAAGCATGATCGATCGAACATTAAGGACTTTCCAACACTCTGCGCGCTCTCTCTCTTTCTGTGCAAACGCAAAAAAACAGCTCTAGATTTGGAATTGAAAGTGAGATTTGGATTAACACGCTCAGTGGGTTAAAGTATTATTTTTATATTTTTTTTAGATTTTGTTTTGTTAAATCGTATTCTATGTGCTAATTGCTAATTACCTGGCAGATTATTCACATAGCCGCCATCCAGCAGGAGGTGCCCATCTTTGGGATCGCACAACGGCGGCATGTAGCCGCTGAGCGACATGGAGGAGCGTACGTAACGCCACAGATATCCTGAGACACAGAGACACAAATGCCAGCAGCAATGATAAGTCGTGGTGGGTGTGTGTGTGTAGGGTGTACAGTTCGTGTGTGTGTGTGTTGAGTGTGTGTGGGGGAGAAGAGAAAAAAAGAGAGATTGAGAGAGAGAGAGAAAAAAGCGTAAAACGATCTTTTCTTTTTTTTTTTTTTTTTGGGATAAATGATGGGGATTAACACAAAAATGAGATTGGCTTGACCAAGGGGCATGCGATATACGGGTTACAGGACTTGGGACCACAAATAAAGAGAACCAAGAATGTAAGAAAACTTAGATTATGATCACGAAAAAAGAGAGTGAACCTCAATGAAGAGCACAAAATATGGAGAGGTGGCCGGGAGGGAGAATATGAGTGTCACAAGTGGAACGTTATGAAAAATGGGAGCAGCGATGGGTAGCTTTTTTCTTTACGAGGGAGCAGCAGCCGTTATTAGTCTCTAGCAAAAAGCACAAGAGCCGAGAATTCACTTATTGTTTATGTTTAAACCTCCGACATGGTACAGACAAACAACATCAACGCGAAACCAACAACAGCACCAGCAACAACAGCAATTTAAAATGACTTCTTTACAAATTTAGGCAATAAACTTAAGGCGCACATTCGATAGGGAGCTTAGCGCCAGTTATTCAGAAATTTTCACTTCTAAATGTGTAAGAAATTGCTTCAAAACTAATTGCGGGCCATGGATGGTGTGTGGTGAGTGTGTGCAGGTGTGGGGTGTGTGTGTGTCTTTTGTCAATTTCTTTCGTGGATGTACACTCAGTTCTAAGGCTTTTACTGGAGGGAATGGGAAGCACAAGAGCGTTTCAAAAGCCAAAAACATAAAAGGATAGAAGAAGTAGGTGCGCCATAACAGCAGCTGTGCTATCGCTACAATCGAACCGAAAAGTTATCGAGAAAGAAAAGCAAGAACTTAAAGCAGAGCTACTAAAAAAGAACATTTTAAAGTGTGCAGGTAATACATCGATTAAGAGATCGTTCATTTAATATGCAAAACCACTCTTTTAATCAAAAGAATCCATCGATTAATCGATTCTAAATCGATAAATATCTAACAAATTAAAGGCTACCCCCTTAAGCGACATATTAACTGCAGTTTTACAACTAATAGGAAAAAGGCAGACAATGGCAGAGACAGAGACAGATACAGACAAGGAGACAGAGAGCGGGAGACATCTAAAGAAAGAGACAGACAGAGAGAAAGAGAGAGAGAGAGAGAGAGAGAGGAAAGGCAAATGCAGAACGGGGCTGACGGGACTCACCGTTGGTGTGGACGCGATGGCAACTGGCCGTGATGTCGGTGGTCAGCGTGAAGTAGGGTATCCACAGATCCTCTATGCTCACATCCCCAAAGGTGTCGTGGATGGTCTTGTTGAACTCCCGTCCCGAGAACATCGATGTGATCGGGTATGTGAGGTCCAGCAGTTGTAGGAACCATTTTGTCATTTTCTGAAATAATTCAATTGTAATTATCAGTTTTAGGTTAAGCTTTTCATTTATAAAAAATTGACATTTAAGACTGATTCGAAGCAGGAGTAAACGAAAGAGTATAAGGACCTCCGGGATCCCTGGAAGAGAGACAAACCTTGGACCACTCGCGCGCCTTCTGCGTAACAATGGTGATGTTGCGTTCGGAGCACCAGAGGGCACCCATCAGAGCGCCAATGCTCACGCCGCCCACCATATCGACGGGTATGCCCGCCTCCTGGATGGCCTTCAGCATGCCAATGTGGGCAGCGCCGCGTGCTCCGCCACCGCCCAGGACCAAGCCAATCGAGTTGCCCGTCAGCCAGCGGGCCAAGCGCGAGAAGTCGGAATGCATGTTCGGTTCGGAGAGCAGGACGCGACTATAGAGATCATTCTGTAAATCAGAAGAGAGGAAGAGCATTAGAAACTAGCATAAAAATGTATGTAAATAATAGTCAAGATAATTAAACATTCAGCCAAAAACCGGATTGATTGATTACCTTATCTCCTCTTCATGAACTGTTGCCAGTCATGATTACCTGAAACGTGACTATCCAGACCTAATCTGTGCTAATCTACATGTTCCACGAACAGATATCGGTATATTTACGATACCTAATTCTCCCAATTTCACTGATTATTATGGTTTCGAGTGCTCCAGATAGTTTTATCTTTACGATGCTCTGTGCCACGGAAGTATAATTGAATGTAGTGGCCCTTGACAGGTTGTCAGATAAAATAAATTGGGATTGTATGTTTGTACATATATCGAGAGCAAGTTCGATATATTAAAACAAAAAAAAGAAACGAAGCTAACCTAGGGAAGCCGAAGCCGTTTTAGAAATCGCAAAAGCCTTACGATATAGGGAACGGGAGCAGCGATCCCCTTTTTAAAAATCAAATGCGATAAAAGAGTTTAAAGTGAGCACTGAAATCACCGAAAAATATATGACTCTAGATCGCGGACTTATAATGTTGATAACGATAAACTACCAATTTCTATATAGACCTTCACCTCAAATATTTTAAATAAGAATAATAATACTGGGAAAAAACAAAGCTTTGAAGAAACCCCTTCAATAAACCTATCACAAAGCCATTACTAAGCTGAATACCAAAGCGAATGCCATGTCCAAGATATATACAATTATAGATAATCTCGCAAAGAAGGTCCATAGATTCATTCTCAATACTCACAATGCGATATTGACTTTTGCGCGTAAAGATGCGCTTCACACACTGCACGTGATGGTGCTTGGTCACCCAGGGTCTCGCGTTCAGCCAGCTCAGCGTGTTGGCGGGCTTGGCATTGGTCGTCTCCGGATAGAGCAGGACCAGTTCCTTTTGCGTTCGCATCGCCAGTCGGTCGATTTCGCGCTCAAACTTGCCCACCAAATGGGAACGGTCGCCGAGGCCGACAATCAGAATGACATCTGCCTGCCGCATGCAGCGTTGCGTCCAGGCGCTGAGGGAATTATCGCATTGGTAGAGCGTTATAATGTTGCGATCCTCCTGCTGGGCCAGCCAGGAGGTCATCCGGTACTCGTTCGCAGCCTCAAAGATGTTCGGGCCGAGCTGCTTGCGCACCACGTCCGATGTGAGCCGCAGAACGGGACCTGCCGTGCGATAGAGAAGGATCAGCAACTGACCAATAACAATAGCAGTGTGGCGGGATGCCAGGACTTGGCCTTACCGGAGAGCATCAACAAAAATATATAGGTCTTAATATTAAGTATACGCACCTATGGCACAGAGCGAATGGTAGAGCTCGTAGGTAAAGGTTGTCATCGGCACCTCGTCGGTGATGGGCACCAGGGCCACCGTTGAGTACTTGTGCGTGACGGGATTGGCCTCAACGGGCGCGCCCGGCGCCCCGCTGCCCGAGCGCGTCTGCATCGAGCCGAGGAAGCGATGGCTAAGGAAGCTAATCAGCCGGGTAACCACAATGGGGTAGCGCAGCTTAATGGCATTGAACAGGCCCTCGGGCAGCTTGGCCAGCTCCGAGTCGCGCACAGCCATCACCGTCGTGGTGCGTGACGTCTCGGTGATCATTTCGACGATGCCCACAAGGTCACCCTTGCCGTACTCGCCCACGATCTCCTTCTTGCCGCTGGAATGCGTGATCACCGATCGCATGCGTCCGCTCAGCACAATGTAGGTACTATCGCTGCTCTCATCTTGCCGATAAACCGCCCGGCCCGACTCCAGGAAGATCCAGTCCAGGGCGTAATCACACTGCCGCACCAGCGGCGACAGGCGACGAACCACGCCATTGCCCAGATCCAAAACGATCCGCGGCCGCTGTCGCATGATTCTATTAACAGAGGAAACGAGATGAGATAACAGGTGGATGTGGATTTGATGGGATGTGTTGGAAAACTCACTGATAGATGGCCGCTCGCCGGATAAAGGCTATCCGGCTATTGTTCCTCGATCGGATGGTGTAGGCACTCGCTTCGCCTGTGAGCATGGCCAGGCCGCCGACGATCTCGCCGGGATGCACGAAGTGTATGAGCATATCGCTCTTATCCGGCTTGGCCCGTGTGGCATCCTGGTTGCCCTGATAGACCGCCAAGGTGCCGGTCATCACGAACCAAATGCACACATCGTCCGCGTTGCCCTCGGTGATGAGCGTGACATTGGGCTCTAGTTCTCGCACCTCGACGAAGGGTTCTATAATGTGGGCATCCTCCTCGGGCAGGCCCAGCTCCCGGCGCAGGCTCTCCACGGCCGAGGATTGCACCAGTCGCATATCTATCGAGGGCTGTTGTGGCGGCGGCGCTGGCTGCTGCGACTGCGACTGTGACTGCGACTGCGATGAATGGCAAGCATCGAGGGGCGAAGATGGACCCGTCTGGTTGATGGAGCCGCGACGCGTGGACAGATTGCCCACGGACTGCTGCTGCTGATGGAACACATCCGCACTGGACGCCTCGCCATGTAGCTCGCAGAATATCTGGCTGCTTCCGGTCTGTGGGCCGGCTTCGGGATTCGGATTTGGATCGGATAGTGTGTGCTCCTCGCGCGAATGCCGCGACGACGAGTGTTGGGTTCGACCCACTCCCACTCCCACTCCTACTCCCACTCCCGCTCCCGCCTCCCGATTCGTCGGGGTCACTGTTGTCGGTGGCACTGGCAACTGACAGGGCGGGATTGATGCTGCAGAAGAGGAGGCGGTTTGGCGCGACGATTGCGACGTCTGCGAGTTGATGATGGTCGTCCCAGACATCATGGCAATGCTCTTGTATCGCATATGATTCTGCACTAGCTCGGCGTTCAGGCCAAGATAGTTGCGCAGGGCGGTAAAGAGGACGCGCTGCAGCCGGATCATGATGACCTGGATGACGCGTATCATAACGTCCGGATTGTCCTGGAACACCTCCTCGAAGGCCTATCGAAGATGGAGAAAAGAGAACAGAAGGCATTTATTTATTAGTTTTTCTAATAGTTCGTTTTTTTGAGCATTCCCTGCTTTACTCTTTAAGTAAATTTTATAAACTAAAAATTAATAGCTTGCAAAAGCTGCCTAGAAAGAGGGTATTCTTTTAATTCCCTAATCCCGTAAACTCTTTAGGATTTACTTAAAGATAAAGCCAGTGAAGGCGTAAATGTTTTCACAAACTTATCTAGATCATGATGGTTTAGTTTATATTTATAGAATATTTTAATTGAAGCTCGTGGCTTTGGGTATCTAACCCAGCCCAGAGATAAGATACACCAATGATTACTTAAAACCTGATTAAAGCTGAGCAGCAGGTGCTCCTTAGGCTGATACCCACCTGCATGGGCAGTCGAATGACCACCGACTTCTCAATGGCCTTGGCGGTGACCGTCTTGTAGTAGCTGGGGTTCCCCGACAGCACATCGATGAAGCTGAGCAGCGACGTGACGGACTCGCCCTTGCGCACCGTCTTCAATGACAGGGTGCTGCCATCGGCATTCGAGATGTACACATTGATCATGCCCGACTGGACGATGTAGACACTGTCATCGGGATCGGTGATCTTGAACAGGTAGTCGCCGGCCATCAGCTGCAGCAGCTGGGTGTGCTTGCACAGGCGCAGGAAGACGGGCTTCTCGAAGTGCCCAAAGATCCGGATGCTCTGCAGCATGTAGAGGGCATCGGGCGGCACCCGGTCGCTGCCCTCGATCGTCTCCTCCAAGTACTCGGCCGGCGGCTCCACCGTTCGCATCTCCAGCGGCATATTGTCCCGTCGCAGCTGCAGGATGCGGCGGGCGAAGCGCATCACCGCCCGCCGCTTGTAGCCCTTGCCGCTGCTGTACATCTGCCCGCTGACGTTCTTCATCTTGCGCAGCATGCGGCGTCCATAGAAGAGCATCTTGTCGCGCTTCCGGAACCGCAGGCCGCGCAAATCCCCGCCGGACGAGGTCACAGCGCTCAGCGAGTGGGCAATCTCGTCGCGCAGCCGCAACCGGGCCAGGCGCTTGAAGTATATGCACCAGGCGAAGAGGAGTATCGTTGGAATGAGCACGCCCATGTACAGGTACATCTGTAAGGTTTCAAACGAGGAATTAATTAGCAGTGAAATAAGGGTCAAAATGCATCCCAGTCTAATCCTATTCCTCATTGCTGGAGGTACGTATAAGCTTCTCAAGTCGATATATCTGATGGAGAACTGGCAGTGTCCAGAGATGGGAGTTTATCAAGGTTTTCTTTCTGGGCAGGGTTGCATTTTATGCCCCAAGTGAGCGATACAAGTCAGAGGAAAATACCAAGCAAAGCTATATCTTATTTTTAGCTAGCTTTTTGTTTTAAAAAATGTCTAAAAAATTAGTTGAATAATATAAGGATTTATTTTATAATAATAATAAAACAGAGTTAAACCATATTAACACGTATTTAGAGTCATCAAATGCGACTTTTTCAAGGTTTTTGTGCAGGGTTGCATTTTGGCCCGAGGAAAATACCAGGCAAAGCTATCATTTAACTTAATATAGAGAAAAATCTAAAACTATACCTCAAAAGATTTAGTAAAACGTTTAAAAGTCACATAAATAACTACAGCTAAAGGATAATAGATATATGATAGATTATAAAAACACCAAGTTAAACAATTTCAATTATTGATTTCCATAATTTCCTTTTAAAATAATCCTATAAGAAGAGCCCTAAGATATTACTCCTACTTATTATTGAACCTGACCATGGAAATTCGAATGAAAACTGTCTGTTTGTGTTACACTTTCCTTGGAAATCACTTTGAGAACATGTTCAAGGGGAATATTTAAGTGACACCACAACTTTCGCTGAATTATTCACTCAGGCGACACTTGCAAGTTCCCAAGGAAGGAATTAAATGCCTTTAACTTGAGCTATTATGTATGCATTTTGAAATGTTCAAATAATGATCCTAATTAAACCTTGGCTACCAAAATCCATTTCTTAACATATAATTAAAACGATCAATTTATAGCTCATGAAAATACTAATCTAAGCTTTAAAAGATAATGAAACCAGATTTCATTGTGGGTTTTCGAACACTTGTGTGGTCGGATAATGTAATATTCAAGCGAAACCCGAGCAAGCCCAGTGAGCCAGGCGATCTTTATGAATTATTCAGAGAGAAACACTTGCTATTGTTCCCAAAAAAAAAAAAAGCGCTCTGAGCTCCAGTAAGTGTGAGGCCCGTATAATCGGGCTCATCAGCTGTGCGGCGTTTGCGGTTTGTTGTTTGCTTTTCATACCCTTACTTGATATTTTATTTTTATTATGTGGATCTATGTTCCATATTCTCCCAAATTTAAATATTGTCATTTAAAAAAATGACCCAAGCTTTTCTCATTCGTTCCGAACATTTAAAAGCAAAGCGGACAAAAATACTAGACAAAAATATGAATTAATGAATTACCGATTATTAGCTAAGTTACGCAAATGAATTATTTATAATCAGAATAATGTAGATCTGACAGGACATTCACCTACATTAACTATTTACAAATATGTAGCAATGGAATGGGACTATTAGGTATAGTTTTTTGTAAACCGGTAATTGTTCAAAATAATATCCATTTTAAAATTGCAAATATTTCTTAAGAGCATAGAATGCTTAAATATTTTCAAAATGTTGAAAGGGATTACATCATTAAAATTGTTACAAATTGAAATAAAATAAAAGTTCAAATAAGGTATGCAGATTTATTGACCTCTTAACTTTTCGAATTGAAATTAATGCTTTTTTAACTTAGCTATGGTTGATCGAGAGTATTCACAGAGTCGCCTTTCCGCTAAAATATGTTGTTGTTAATGGTTGATATATGCAATTGTTATTGTTATTGTTATTGCATTCATAGGCACTTTGACATTGAAATGACGACGGCGCGGCGTCTCTGCACTTGTTGTTCCTGCTCTTGTTGTTGTCGTTGTTTTCCTGCTTCTGTCTTCATAGTGTTTGCGGTTCACAATAGTTGTTATTGTTGTTGTTGCTGCTGCTGCTGCTGATAGTTTTCTTTTACTTTGCTCTGTTGTTGTTGTTGCTTTCTGTTATTGTCTGCAATTTCCGCATTGTGCTCGCTTTTGATATAAATATTGTACGTACATATTACTTTTATTTACGAGTCCCCTTATTATTGTTGTTGTTTACAGTTTAGCTTTACATCAGGTTTGCTTTTTATCTCGAATTCCAATTGCCTATCGCTTTCCACTCACACACACAATTAGTATCCATGGCTCATTTGGTCTAATTGGAATCAGAAGCCACACACGCATACAATCCCTCCTTCCAATCCAATTGGATTTACAAATGAGCCGACTGATCGGACATGGCAACACAGAGAGTGCGAGAGAGAAAGGGAGAGAGGGAGAGAAATTCGCACCGAAAACGAAATGAAGAAGAGCAGCGGTCGCGGTCACAAGACGGCGGGCTAAATTGAAGCGGCCCCAAGGGGTTAATTGAATTATTGAAAACTGATTTGGGCAGCCATGCCCCCTACGTACCCATTCCCTTACCCAATGCACGTGCTTCTGATTAGCAATCGCTTATAGTTATGTGACGTGTAATCAGCTTTCCGGCGGGGTCACACTATCATTATCAGTATAATATATTTGGCCGTGTGCTTATCATGTGGCTACTGTAGTCACTCGGTGTGCCTTGTTTTTCTCCTTCTTTTCATTCGGTTTTTTTTTGTTTTTGTTTTTGTTCTTGGTTTTGTTTTTGGTTTTATGCAAGGCCACAAAACAAACAAATTTCGATTTGAAGGCATGCAAAAAAAAAAAGAAATCAAATCAAAACACGGAAGTGACTAAAAGAGATCGGGATGCGTGGAAGAGAGCGGGAGAGCGCCGTCTCTATTGTTGGGAGAGGAATAGCGGAATCTTATCAGCTGGCGGAGACGCAAACCGAAAAAACAACTAAGGAGAAGTCCTGTATTTCAAATCGAAGATTATCATATTAGTTGGAACATTCAACAGGTGCTACCTATTAGTGTGTGCTTATTCCGAGAAGTATTTATTTTATCGATTTTTAATTTTAACATTTACTTTATTTGTTTCTAGGCTGTCCGGCGCAATTTATTAATTTTTTTTTGGTTATGAGGGCCTATCATTATCAGCAAAATATCAATTTGTAATCAATCTTGACATTCAAAACGCGCGGCTTTCAACGAAAAATGTATTTAATAGTTATTCCTTGTTCTTTCAAGTGTTTCTCAAGTTTTCCGGGAAACTAAAAGCCTGGACAAGAACCCAGCACAGCTGTTGTCCTCCAAATGTGATCCGTTACTCTCTCTCTCTATCTCTCTCACATTCTCTCTTCTCTGACTCCCTAAAACAGCTGTAAGAGCGCATTATGATCCACCCCTCTTTCTTCTTTTCGGCTGTGTCGGTCTCTCTCCTAAGCCTGCTGTCGCACAAAAACTCACTTAATAACTGACTCACTCTATAAACAAAGAAAGGGTGAAGTTCACTTACCGTTGCACTGATCTGCTGGGAAACGTATGCGCACCACGCGTCCGAGAAGAGCGTGTTGTAGCTGCCAGTGGCGCTGGCGCGCAGCATCTCCAGGATATCCATGTCCGTCTCGCTTACTCAGCAGCCACCGTCCTAGTTCCTCTAGAGCTCGCTCTCCCTTGCTCCCCCTAGTCGTTTGTTTTTCTTTGCTGCTCTCTCTGGCTTCCCGTTGGTTTCTGGCTGTTGTTGGTTTTGTTGTTGCCACGGTTTGTGTTCCGTTTATTTGGTAAATACGGAAGTGCGAAGAGCAAGGCAACTAGAGCACGTTAAGGGGGGGGCGGGGACGGTGGCGGGTGCGTGGGCGATTTGGCAGAAATCACAGCCCTTTGTTGTTGCTGCTGTGTTTCGTGGCTGTCTCGCTTGGCCTCTCTATCTGCCTTGCTCGCTCTCGCTGGATGGTGACACCCCCGCCCCTCGTTTGTCTTGGGATTTGTGCAATTATTGTAATGCACGCGCCTCCAGCTTTCTCACGCACTTCTCACACACAAACACGGACCTCACACACCCGCACACACACTCAAGCACACAGCACCACCGACCAGAAATTTTGATTTCAATTTTTGTCTTGTTTTTGTAGTTACGAGTCAACGGGTAATTTTGATTTTTATTCTTTTCCGCACTCTCTCGCTCACACTCTCATTTCGGAGGAGTCTTTCGTTTCCAATAAGAATTTTTGTTGGTTTTGCCTTTAATATTTTCGGTTTTTCTAAAACTTGCTGCAACAGTCTCTGGGGCGGAGGGGAGTGGTGGAGGGGTAGCAGCGGCAACAGTAGCCTCCTTAATTTAGTTAGTCGACTTTGAATTTTGCTATATGTACTAAATACTAATAAATATGTTGTTTGTATTTATTTCCGAGTGTGATTGCCCCGTTTTTTATTCATAATACCGAAATTCGCCAGAAAAAGATGGGAATTTCTCCTGCACGGCAACTGGTCATACTGAAACGAAATATGTGATCTTTTGACGATTCCTTTATCATTTGTCATTTCAAAAGCAGATGATTGTGCAATATAATATTTGTAATTGCTTCCAGAGCCGTTGTAAAGATGTTTTCGGTGCTAGGGGTCGAAATGGGGCCTCACTTGAAAGTGGATGAGAACTTTGATAGAAAAGGTGCGAAACTTTGCTCTGAACAAGACTCTTTGATAGGCGATGTTGCAAAGTGATCGCTTTACCGGTTTCGATAGGTCTAATATCGAAATTTAAAATTGAAAATACGCAATGTTCATTGGTATTTACTAGTGGACAGCTATACAGTGCTAGATTACAGAAATCCCATCCAACCATCAAACAAATCGCGATGTCACAGAGAAACATATTATCCATAAGCTTAGGTGCAGGTTTCAACAGTAATAATTTGAAAAACATTGCTTTTATTACACTTGTCATTTATTTTCGTTAAAAAGAAAATAATAAGGATAAATACTTAATTTAATTTTGTTGGAATCCGTTTTAAATATGCTTGGTCATGGCAAATGCCAGGTTGTGTTGTTGTTCGGTGTCATAAAAAATACAACAAATTATTTAATTAAGTAAAAAAACAGCTAGAATAACGCCAATTTTGTTTGGAAAAAGGCTAAATTTCCCGCTAGCTGCTAGCTTACCAGATATAGCGGGCAAATGGCTAAACTGGCAACGCTGGTCATTAGAGCTGGGATACTATCGATGGTCGCGCCATTCGATAGTTTCGATGATTTCAAAGCAAAAATTCGATAGTATCGATAGTATAGTCATATTTACTTCATTTTTTTCCATATAAAGGTTTTTTGTTTTTTAAGCTATATATATAATAAAAAAAGGTAAAAAAAAATCAAAATTATTCTTTCTTATCATTAACATAAATTATAAGGCAACTTCAACAGAGATCATAAAAATTCAGGTCATTTTTTATATAAAATTAAAAAAAATAAAAATTATTCTATCCAGGAATTTTTCTGCAAAAATAACAATACATATGTCCACATTATTCGCCTTAAGCGAAGCTCTGCCATTATTTATGACGAGTCCAGCCTTGCTGAACATACGTTTCGACTCAGTGGAGGTTGCGGGAACACATAAAAAATTTCGGCACCACCACCTTTCAATTTAAGTTAAGCTAAAATGCGCTTTTATTAGAAAAGATATAATATTCAATTTTTTTAATATCTCTTACCCAAATTCCGCAACCAAACCTC